>JAOSBO010022632.1:0-12069 GCA_027563915.1 Erythroxylum rotundifolium
GGATTGAATTGTGAATTTTTGAGAATTATGAATGTTTCTACATTGAAAATATTATTGGTTAGTAGAATTGTGAGATTTTATGAATTTTGGTGAACTTAGGATTTATTTTGTAATTTATAGAATATGATGGAAAATAGGAAAAAGAAGAAAAGAAATCAAATGAAGATTTGGAGATAGTTGGATTGTAAAGACGAGAGTTAGAGGGAGTTAGTTCAAAAGAAACTAAGTCAGAACTTAGACCTTAGGAAATTGACAAGCGTAAAGTTGCTTTTATTATCTGTCAGAAGTAAGTTTGAGTAATCTGAGAGTTAAAAAGGGGTTGGTACTTTTCCTGAGTTCTTTCCCTAATATCATCTTCTCCGAATTTCTTCCTATACATAGAGTTTTCCATCAAACTCCTTCTGAGAGTTAACTCTGATTTTTCATATCACTCACCACTTCCTTACTGCTATAGTGTTTCTTCTGCCTAAAGAAAAATCAGAAGTAGATTATTGTTCATAGAGGAGTACGCAATTTTGTAAGGAGTCAGAGCTTGAAGATAGTTAAAGTTTTTGGAGTCTTTAACGAGTAAGCAGTAGTGAATAAAATTGTTAGAGTTGTGGATTTTTGAAATAAAGTTGATGAATTTATTTTCAGTGTGTGATCATATCATTTACAAATATCGATATTCTTGAACACTGTGTGAAGGGGATGAAAATTTGGGGATATAGTGTTATTTGGATTTTGATGAATTATTAGTGATTAGGTGTTATGGAATTGATTCTTGGAGTTGAAATAGCAATTAAATGATGTATAGGATTAGTGTAGGGAGTTAGATATGAAAAGGTAATATGCTCTGTTTCTTCACTGAGCATGTATGAATACTTAGGTGTTTATACGAGAGTTGATGAAGACTTAGAGATGTTCAGGAGCATAGACGTATCGTCTGTGTTTTATATCGTCTGTGGTTGACTTTCCTATCGTCTTAAGTTGACCACCTATCATCTGTATTTCTTATTGTTTGTGGTTGACTTTTCTATCGTCTTAAGTTGACCACCTATCGTCTGTATTTCTTATCGTCTGTGGTTGACTTTTCTATCTTCTTAAGTTGACCACCTATCGTCTGTATTTCTTATCGTCTATGGTTGACTTTTCTATTGTCTTAAGTTGACCACCTATCGTCTGTATTTCTTATCGTCTATGGTTGACTTTTTTATCATCTTAAGTTGACCACCTATTGTCTGTATTTTTTATCGTCTGTGGTTGACTTTTCTATCATCTTAAGTTGACCACCTATTGCCTGTATTTTTTATCGTCTATGGTTGCCTTTTCTATCATCAATGTTGACCACCTATCGTCTGTATTTCTTATCGTCTGTTGTTGACTTTTCTATCGTTTGTGTTGACCACCTATCGTTTGTATTTCTTATCATCTATGGTTGACTTTTCTATCATCTGTGTTGACCACCTATCGTCTGTATTTCTTATCGTCTGTGGTTGACTTTTCTATCGTCTGTGTTGACTACCTATCATCTGTATTTCTTATTTCTTATCCTCTATGGTTGAATTTTCTATCGTCTGTGTTGACCACCTATCGTCTGTATTTCTTATCATCTGTGGTTGACTTTTCTATCATCTATGTTGATCACCTATCGTCTGTGTTTCATACCGTCTGTGGTTGACTTTCCTTCGTCTATGTTGACCACCTATCGTCTATGTTTCACTTCGTCTGCCTTTTGATACTTCATCTGTCTTTTGGCGTATCGTCTGTCTTTTGCTTCCGTCTGTGTTTCATTTCATCTGCCTTTTGACACTTCGTCTATCTTTAGGCATTTCGTCTGCCTTTTGATATTTCGTCTGCCTTCACGCATCGTCTGTGTTTTAAATTTTTGTTTGCCTTTTCGTATCATCTGTGTTTGTCATTTCGTCTATCTTTTGCATTTGCCTGCTTCTACTTTGTCTACTTTCTGCTTATATGACCAAATTATATTAATTGCACTCTCTGATTTAACGTGAATAGTAGACTTGAAAGTTAGAGTTTGGAGAAAAATCTGAAATGGCTCAGTAGGTTATGAAATTGGATTCAAATGGGACGTTGAGGTATAAACCCTACAAATAATGCTAGTTAAGTGAGGTTCGATATTTGACTGTGGTTGTGATAACCTTGATGGAAGGATACCCGAGATTGTCATGAACATGCATTGTAGATAATTCATTTTATATATGTGCATTAATAAATACGCAAAATTGTGCAAATTGTGATATATGTGTATGTTATTTGTTATAAAGGAACAATTGGAACGTCAACTTCCAGACGTTAGCTTCAGGAGCAACTTGTGAGTAACCTAGATGGTCTCACTCAATTTCTGGTTGTTTAAATTCTGTTTGAATTGATTGAATGAATGTGTTTGATTGAGGATTCCGGACAGAAGGTCCGATGTATGTGAATGTGAAGACTTATGTGCTATATAATGTGATTGATTGTGTTACATGCATTCCATTCATGAATGTGTGATCAGATAATGGGAGTTGTGACCAGAGTAACCACCGATCAGAGCTTAAAGCTCAAAGTGTGAAAAAAGAGCCTTGAGCTAAGAAAGTAATTAAGAGCCCAAGGCTCACTATGTAAAATGAGCCCTGTATCCCTATCGGATAAGGGACAGTTAGTAATGAGCCCGATATTCGAAATAGATAGGGACAGTTTAGGCACTCGGTCACAACAACGTAACAATTAGAAAAGAGTTTCATGAGCATTACATATGCATTTGTTTAAGTATGTTGATTTTATTGAAAATGCAAAATTTGCTTATGCTTAAGTGAGATTGTGATCTGAAATCATTTATGCAAAAATGTGAATATGTTACGTGTATTGATGTGATGCATGAATTGAGTGAACCATCGAGGATGGTTACCTCATTGAGTTCGCAAAACTCACCAAAATTGCAACGTTGTCTTTTCAGGACCGAGAGATGACTCTAGCTATTGTGAGGCTCTACGTGATTTTGGCAAGAGAAGTCATGGCTCAAAGGTCGGTTAGCTAGGATTTTTGGGCAGATTAGATAGACTATGTGCATTTCCTCTTTCATGTAGTACTTTTTTACTAGGTTTTAATGATGTACATATAGTAAGTGTTGAAAGATACAATGTAGACTTTCGATTTTGCGAAATGAAATGAGGAAAATGTTGGGTTTTAAAATATTGTGATTTCCATATGATGCTTTATAATGAATAATGATATGATGCCATGTGAAGTCAATGTAGTGATCGAACGTAGTTCACCCTTATCATAGGATATGTACCGGAATGACCTCCGGGCGTTTCGGTGTGTACCTTGCAGTAAGAGGGTGCTACATTTAGGTGGTATTAGAGCATGGTTGGCATCTATTGGGACATATAGAATGTTAAGCATGAAATATCGTGAGAAGTGCAGAAAAATGATTGAAATTTATTGTTTGTTACATGTCATCTGTTCTAGGTGATCAAGTTGATCAACCAGTTGACCAAGGATCGGTAGGAGCCAATAGAGAGTCCTCGGTACCTCGATCTGAGGAGATGCCTCCAAGAGTTCCCTAGGGAAGGGAAAGGAGTTATGATAGGTTGTGGAAACAAGGAGCTATTGTTGAACCCAATTTTCGGAGCCTGACTATCGTATCGAATTCGGATACCAAACATTTACTCAAACCTTTGCATTCAACTAACCCCTTTTTAGGTCCATCTCCCTTCGAGCCCAAATAGTGTTGGTGAGCCCACACTTTGCATATATATACATACTTCGGCACAATTAGCCTAACTTCTTAATTTCTTCTTCTGTGTTCTACTTATCATCTGTATTTGACTTTCTATCGTCTGTCTTTCGTCTATCATCTTTTTTTTGTTTATCGTCTATCTTTCATCTACGTTTTATCGTCTGTCTTTGACTTTTATCATTTGGGTTTGACTCCCCTATCGTCTGTGTTTTATCGTCTATCTTTGACTTTTATCGTCTGGGTTTGACTTCCTATCGTCTGTGTTTTATCGTCTATCTTTGACTTTTATTGTCTAGGTTTGACTTCCTATCGTCTATGTTCTATCGTTGTGGTCTATCGTCTATAGTTGACTTTTTTTGTCTGTGTTGACCAACTATCGTTTGTCTTTCGTCTGCCTTTCATTTGCGTATGCCTCTCATTTTATCGTCTGCCTTTTATCGTCTGCCTTTCTATCGTCTGGTTTATGTCATCACAGACGATTCCTTACGTCTGTCCTTTTTTGCGTCTATGTATGACATTATCACAGACGATTTATTTTCCTCTATATTTTCCTTTGCATCTGTGTGTAACGTCATCACAGATGATTCCTTTCGTTTGTGTTTTTCCTTGAGTTCAGAACACAATCTACCCAATTCTAACATGCTACTCCAAGACTAACAACCTTTGGCAATTCAACAAATAAGTTTATGCACAGGTACAATTCATTATCCCAAATCTTTAAAATAACAAAATCAAGCATGGATAGGAATTCAATCTCACTTTCTCAATTTTAAACACAGTTAGAGTTGTTACATTTCCACATACACATCAAAACTTAAAACAGAATACAAAAGATGTTCAATATTGATATGCTGAATATGCTATCTAAAATCATTAACTTAATACAAAAGTCTTATATCTATCTTGGAGTCCGAATACCTTGCAAGGATCACTTGTCTTCTCGATTTGCACCTGAGGAGGGAAAATTGCGAGTTGAGCTACACAGCTCAGTGGCTAAAATACTAATAGCCATTAGCAACGAGCCACACAATCACACATATATATGTACATATATATATACATCCATATTGGCATACGAAACACAATTCAAATCATCATCACCTAGATCATATTGAATGAAATTTAACAGTGAAGCACAACTTAACATGTCAAATGCAAATGCACAAACAATTGGCTCGAGGGTTCTGTGAACAAAATAGAGAAACCGAAGTTTACTCTATGAACAAAACGAGTCCATTTTCGGATCTCGTGGGCCACAAGCAGATAGCCGAGAGAAGGCTTTACGTCGACGTGCACGTGACTAACGAAACGGTTCCGCTCTCGCCCAAACACAATCAAATCTTATGCTCAATTCAATCAATTACATATTCATATTCTCCTACTTTTTCTTCTTTCCATTTAATCAAAATGCCATACACAATTTCAATGGCATACCAAAATCATACTCACAATTTAGCAATATCAAAATGTCATACATAACATAACATGCATCATAATGCACTTTTCACATTGGAGCAATTTCACAAATTTAGAAATTTAAACACATGCACATACATTTAGGCATATTGCCCATTACACAATAACCGTAAATATTTAGCCACCAAATTCATTTGACAATCCAAGTTCACCATTTTCTTTCCTCTTCGCCTTAGATTGGGCTTGCTTAGTTTCCTATAACAGACCAAGTTCTCATTCAATAGGAATTCAATTGAGAACCCATAAAACCAAAAGCATAAAATTGACCCTAGAATACTTAAACCCATACAATTTCCCAAGCTCTTTGAACCAGAATCCCTTCAAAACTCCAAGAGATTTTTAAAAAATCAACTTACTTTGAATCTTCACCAACTAGTGAGATTCTTGGCTCTAAAGAAAGCTCTTCCCTTCCTCCTTCTTTTTCCCTTCTTGAGTAAACTCCAATTCTCTCTTTAAGACTAAGAAAATTTGTAACCTAGTTTAAAGTTTTATTCTTTTAACTCCACCGAAACCTCTCTTCTTCTTTCTCTCTCTTCCGTTTTGGTTTTCTCTCCTTCTTTCCTTCATTCATGTTTTTGATCTTCTTATTTACTAGACAATCTTTTCATCTTCCCATTCTACCCTTAATGGGTGAGAGAAGTCCATCTTACCCTTCCTTTAATACCTTAGTACTTCTAACCTTAAGTAATCCACCCAAAATGTCCTTATGCATTCTTAATTCTTCAATTTAACTTACACCATACTATACTTTAACTTCATTTTACTTCTTCCATTTCATACTTCAAATTTCCATCAATCCATGGAATAAATCCTCCTAAACTTGACATAATAATTAAGCTCCAACTAAAATGATTTATCTAATAATACCACAAAATTTATTTAAATCATGCTTACTAAAATAATAAAATAAAAAAATTTAGGGCCTAACATTTCTCCCCCTCTTAAAAGAATTTCATCCTCGAAATTTTTACCTGATTCATCGAAAAGATGTGGATACTTCTCCTTTATAGATTCCAAAGGCTCCCATGTTGCCTCCTCCGTCGAATGATTCCTCTATTGGACCTTTACTATCTTGTTTCTCAAAACCTTTTCCTTCAAATCTAAAATCTCTACTAGTTACTCCTCATATGTCAAATCCTAACTGAACCTCTGAAGGTTGAATTATGTGCGAAGGGTCAGATCGATACCTTCTCAACATTGATACATGGAAGACGTTGTGAATCTTAGACAATTCTGATGGCAAAGCTAACTTGTAGGCTAAAGGTCCAATCTTCTCAATGATCTCATAAGGGCCTATATATCTCGGACTAAGCTTGCCCTTCTTACCAAATCTCAAGACCCCCTTTCCATGGAGAAGCTCTAAGAAACACTTTATCTCCAACTTCAAATTCCATCTCTTTTCTACTTGCATCTGTATAGCTCTTCATTCTGTCCTGAGCTACTTTAATCCTCTGTTTCACTAACTTAATCTTATCGACTGTGACTTGCACTAACTCAGGCCCTAATAGCTTCCTTTCACCTTCCTCATCCCAACAAATAGGAGTTTTGCATCTCCTACCATACAGGGCCTCATAAGGTGCCATTTGAATTCCCGAATGATAGGAATTATTGTAAGCAAACTCAATTAAAGGCAAATGATCATCCCATAGGCCCTTAAAATCCATAACACAAGCTCTCAACATTGCCTCCAAAGTCTGTATTGTTCTCTCCGATTGTCTATCAGTTTGGGGATGGAAAGCTGTACTAAAGTGTAACTTAGTTCCCAAAGCCTCCTATAAGCTCTCCAAAAATCTGGAGGTAAACCTGGGATCTCTATCTGAAACTATGGAGCTTGGAATCCCATGAAGTCTGATTATTTCATCCACATATTTCTTCACCAAAGCATTCAACGAATTCGTCTACTTAATTGGAAAGAAATGTGCTAACTTGGTCCTATCCACAATCACCCATATTGCTTCATGTTTCCTACTAGTTCTCGGCAATCCCATCAAGAAATCCATCATAATCTTCTCCCACTTCCATTCCGGAATAGACAAAGGCTAAAGCTTGCCTGAAGGTGCTTGGTGTTCAGCAAGACATGACTTGCTGACACACTAAGCATCTTTTAGTATACTCCGCAATATCCTTCTTCATTCCTTTCCACCAGAAATGCTCCTTCAAACCTCTATACATTCTTGTACCCCCTAGGTGCATTACATAGGGAGCATTGTGCACCTCATCAAGAATTTCATCCTTCAACTCTTGCATATCAGGAATACATAATCGATTCCCTACCACCGTCAATCCATCCTCCTTTATCTCTATTTCAGAAGTTTTACCATGTTTAATCTCCTCTTTTAGCTTGCTCAAATACCGATCCTGTGCCTGCAATTCCTTAATCTTCTCATTTAATACTGGCCTTACCCTAAATTTAGCCAATATACACCCAAATTCAGCTTGCCTCAATGTCACCCGAAGTTTGGCTAATTCTTCAACAAAGGAACATATACCATCTCCATATGTGCCATAGTGGACTTCCTACTTAGGGCATCCGCTACTACATTAGCTTTCTCCGAGTGGTAGTATATTGTCAAATCATAATCCTTCAATAACTCTAACCATCTTCTTTGTCTTAAGTTCAACTCCTTTTGACTCATCAAATACTTAAGGCTCTGATGGTCTGTGAATATCTTAGTAGTAACTCCATACAAGTAATGTCCTCATATCTTCAATGTAAAAATTATGGCAGCTAACTCCAAGTCATGTGTAGGATAGTTCATCTCATAAGGTTTTAATTGCCTAGAAGCATAAGCGATCATCTTATCTCCTTGCATCATCACACAACCCAATCCCTTCCTTGAGGCATCACTATATACTATATACCCATCATTACTTGAAGGCAAAGTCAAAATTGGTGCACTCATCAATCTATATTTAAGCTCCTCGAAACATTCATCTGTCTACACAAACTTCTGGTTCTTCCTTGTCAATTTGGAAAATGGAGCAGTTATCACGAAAAGACCCTCCACAAACCTTCTGTAATACCTAGCTAAACCCAAGAAACTTCTCACTTAAGCTACAGTCTTAGGTGCTTCCCATTTCACAGCTGCTTCTATCTTTCTCGGATCCACGTGTATGCCATGCTTTGAAATCACATGTCCAAGGAAGGCTACTTCCCTTAGCCAAAATTTGCATTTATCGAATTTGGCATACAACTCATTTTTCCTCAATGTCTCCAAGGCCATCCTCAAATGCTCTTCATGCTCCTTATCACTCTTGGAATAAACCAATATATCATCAATAAAGACAATGATAAATTGGTCCAAGAATGACTTGAAGACTCTATTCATTAAGTCCATAAAGGCTGCAGGTGCATTCGTCAATCCGAAGGGTAAAACTAAGAACTCAAAATGCCCATACCGTGTTCTGAAAGCATTCTTTGGCATATCAGTCTCCTCAATTGGTGATAACCTAATCTCAAGTCTATCTTGGAGAAGACTTTTGGCCCTTGCAACTGATCAAACAAATCATCTATGTGAGGAAGGGGATATCTATTCTTTACAGTGACATGATTGAGCTTCCTATAATCCACACAGATCTTTAACGATCCATCTTTCTTCTTCACAAAAAGGACCGGAGCTCCTCAGGGTGAAGATCTCGGCCTAATGTAACCTTTCTCCAACACTTCCTCCAATTGCTCCTTAAGCTCCTTCAATTCCGCTGGAGCCATTCTATAAGGCAGAATCGATATTGGCATTGTGCTTGGAAGAACCTCAATGGGAAATTCAATTTCCCTAGGTGGTGGTAGTCCTAGTAATTCCTCGGGAAAGACATCCGGAAATTCTCTGACTATTGGTATATCTTCTAACTTCTTTTTATCTGCTCTCGTGTCTACCACATAGGCCAAATATGCTTCACACCCTTTTCTCATCATCTTCTCTGCTATCAAAGCTGAAACAATTCGGTGGGCTTGCTTTTCTGTTTCCCACAGACACCACCTTTCTACCATTGTCCAATTCAAACTCCACTGTCTTCTGTCTACAATCCAGATAGGCATTGTACTTCTCTAATGTGTCCATATCCAAAATTACTTCTAATTCTCCCATCCTCAATGGCATTAGATCCATCACTAATTGTTCTCCCTCAATACTTATCTCACAATCTTTATAAACTTGGCTAATCACAATATACTGGCTGATTGGAGTACTCACCATTAGAGGAGTATCCAACTGGCTCAGATTTTTGCCACACACAATTCTACTTGATGACACAAATTAATGGGTAGAACCCAGATCAATTAAAACAACAATATCATCCTTAAATAATTTAATCATACCAGTCACAACTTCCGGAGCTGTCTTTGCTTCCTCCCATGTCATTGCAAATACCCTAGCTGGTGCTTGCCACTTGGGTCTTCCTGGAAGATTCACCCTCTTAGCTGCATCAGAACTACCCACTTTAGTTATTGTCTTGTGTCCCCCAGTCTCAGTTCTCTTTGAAGCTTGTATCTGACTCTTCTCATGTCTTGGATTCTAAGGGCACTCTTTTGCCAGATGCCCTTTTTCCCCACAGTTGAAACAAGTTCCTGTTAGTCGGTAGCACTCCCCTCGATGAAACCTTCCACAGTACTCACATTTGGAAATGGGTGGTTTATCCCCATCTCCCCTCCTACTGCTTCCAGCCGTTGAGGCTTGAGTGAGACAGTTCTCATCTGTGTAGACCTGCTTGCTCCAATGCTCCTTCCCTCAGACTGTGTAGGGAAAGTCCTGGCACTCCTCTTATACATAGGAGTATCGCCTCCCCTCTTAAACTGCTCTCTCCCTTTTCTCTTTTTACTTACAGCACTCCTTATATTCTGTATATTTTCAACCCTCAGTGCCGCTTCAACCAGCTGTTAAAAGTCACAGAAATTCTGCACCACTACTTTTTCTCTGATGGCTAGGTGCAATCCTGATTCAAACCTATGGCACTTAGCCACCTCACTCATCATCATCTCAGCTGCATACCAGGATAGCTGTGTGCACCGACACTTATATTCGCTCACTATCATCTCCCTTTGGGTAAGACTCTGAAACTTCCTCTACTTCTGTTGAATGTACACCTCAGACAGATACTTCTTCTTAAAAGTAGCTAAGAAGTCCTTCCATGTCAACACTGGAGGTCTCATCTGGCTCCCTGGCACACTCTCCCACCAGTGCAAGGCATCCCCCTGAAGCAAACTGGCAACATAATCCACCTTCTCATCATCCTCACATTCCATTTGATCCAATATCCTATCATTCTTTCTCAACCAGCTCTCGGCTTCTTCTGGGTCAGTGGTTCCACAGAAATCCACTGCTCTATACTTCCTCAACTTATCAAATTGTTTCCCTTTCTTAACTGAGGTCAGGGCAGAAGATTATGGCATTTGTCCCATATCTTGGACAAACGCTTGAGTGAAGGCCTAGAACATCCTCGGATCTAATGGAGGCACTTGCTCCTGTAGAATAGGCGATCCCCGAGTTGGGGACTGAGAGGGCTCATTACTATGCCTTACGAAAGCCTCAGCATTTTTTGGGGCTATAGACTCATCGGTACTCTCCCCTCTTGGTGGAGAGTCAGGTGCAACTGATCCTTGCAGAACTCCTCGTGTCCTTCTACGAGGTGGCATCTTACTCCTTCAAATATAAACACTATGGATTGACTTACAATTTATTTTAATCCTATTTCTTACATGTATGCGTGTCAATTAATGCAATTAAATCAACTTAACAATGCAAACAATTAATGACATAACATAGCAATTTATCCTGCTATGCATTCTATGTCTAGGAAAAACCTAAGCTCTGATACCACAAGATGTCGGACCCCGTTTCCGGAGCCTGACTATCGCATTCAGATTTAGATATGAACCATTTACTCAAACCTTTACATTCAACTAACCCCTTTTTAGGCCCATCTCCATTTGAGCCCAAATAGTGTTAGTAAGCCCACACTTTGCATATATATACATACTTTAGGACAATTAGCCTAACTTCTTAACTTCTTCTCCTGTGTTCTGCTTATCGTGTGTGTTTGAATTTCTATCATCTGTCTTTCGTCTATCGTCTGTCTTTCGTTTATCGTCTATCTTTCGTCTATGTTTTATCGTCTGTCTTTGACTTTTATCGTCTGGGTTTGACTCCTCTATCGTCTGTATTTTATCATTTGTCTTTGACTTTTATCGTCTGGGTTTGACTTTCTATCGTCTATGTTTTATCGTTTGTCTTTGACTTTTATCGTCTGGGTTAGACTTCCTATCGTCTGTGTTCTATCATCTGTGGTCAATCGTCTGTAGTTGACTTTCTTTGTCTGTGTTGACCACTTATCGTCTGTCTTTCATCTTCCTTTCATTTGCGTCTGCCTCTTATTTTATCGTCTGCCTTTCTATCGTTTGGGTTATGACGTGTCATAACAGACGATTCCTTGCATCTGTCTTTCTTTGCGTCTATGTATGATGTCATCATAGACGATTCCTTTCCTTTATGTTTTCCTTTGCGTATGTGTGTGATGTCATTACAAACGATTCCTTTAGTTTGTGTTTTTCCTTGAGTTCAGAACATAATCTACCCAATTCTAATATGCTACTCTGAGACTAACAACCTTTGGAAATTCAACAAAATAAGATTATGCACAGGTATAATTCATTATCCCAAATCTTTAAAATAACAAAATCAGGCATGGATAGGAATTCAATCTCATTTTCTCAATTTTAAACACAGCCAGAGTTGTTACATTTCCACATACACATCAAAACTTAAAATAGAATACAAAAGATGTTCAATATTGATATGCTGAATATGCTATCCAAAATCACTTAGTACAAAAGTCTTATATCTATCTTGGAGTCCGAATGCCTTGCAAGGATCACT
>JAOSBO010022777.1:0-12059 GCA_027563915.1 Erythroxylum rotundifolium
ATTTGCATGCAGAGTCAAGATATAAATATACCCACTATATAAAAACATAAATAAATATCAATTATAATATAATTGATAAAAATTATATAAAAAAAAGATAGTATTTACCTCAAGATTTGACTAAATAAAGTCTAGATGTTGTCACCATTATATTAACCTTTCTTTGAGTTGTTGATATAGTGATAACTAGTCTATTATTACTTAATAATGTCTTTAATGTTGGACCCCGAAATTTTTCGAAAATTAGAATTATTAAATAAAAATTTGATGGTGTTTCGTTGCGAGTAAAATTAGAATTTTTGAGTTAATAATTGTTGGAGTTTAATTAGGTGTATTATTATTTATATATGGTTGTATGGCTTAAAGGGAAGTGTTGGAATTGAGTTAAGGAGTTAGAAGGTATTATAGTTAAATGTGAAGGGTAAGATTGGAAAGGGTGAAGTTGAAAAAAAAAAGTAAAATGAAAATAAGAAAGAAAGAGACGTGGTCGGGTAAAGAAAAAGAGGAGAGAAAGAAAAGAAGAACCTAGAAGAAGCTAGAGAAAGGGGATGAGAGTCATGTAAAAATAAGAGAAAAGGGAGAGAAGTGTTTGAGAGGTTAGGAAAAAGAGAGAGTTGTGTGAAATAAGAAAGAAAGAGAGAAGAAAAATATAGAAGGAAGTAGAAGAAGAGAAGCAGAAAACTGAAACAGAAAAAGAAGAAGAAAGAAAGAAAGAAAAAGAAGAGAAGAAGAAGAAGAAGAAGAAGAAGAAGAAGAAGAAGAAGAAGAAGAAGAAGATTCACTTGTATTTTTGGTAACCTCTATCTTCTTTCTTGTTATGATAAGAGAAGAAAGTAGAAAAACTAGGTTTTTATGAGCTGAAATAAAGAAAGGAAGAAGATGAATAAGAAATTTATATTTTAGATTTTTATGAACCTTTAGCTAGATTTTATTTTTTTTTCTAGTTAGAGTAACCAAGAAAGGGTTAAATCTAAGTTTTTTTGTGGATAGTACAAAATTATGGGAGCTTTCTTCGTTTAAGAAGATTAAATGAAAAATATGGTTGTTTAAAGGGAACAAGAAAGTCGAAGGCAAGAACAAGAGGAGAGACAAGTTTCGAGTTTGGATTTGTAAGTAAAGAGGTGGGTAATATGTTTATGGTTTTAATGATGATGAGCTGAAATAATTGTGTATATGTATGGTAAATATGTTTGTTCTTACTTATTGTGAATGTGGGAAAAGTGTTATGTGTATAACATGTAATGCTTGTAAGAATTCTATTGCTTTTGCGTTAAAGAAAAACAGAAAATTTAAAAGCATGAATATGTTATGAAATGTATGCATATGAAACTTGCTTACGTGGGCAAGAGAGGAACCTATTTCGTTAGTCACGTGCACAATGACCTATAGCCTTCTCCCGGCTGCCTGCTTGTGGCCACAAGATCCTGAGAAATCGGATTTGTTTCGTTTCACGGTGTAAACTTCGATTTCTCCGTTTCGTTCCATGAAACTCTCGAGCCATATTGTTTGTGCATTGCATTGTAATTTGTTAAGCAAGATTAGCAATTGATTGTGATGTTTTGATGATTGAAGAATTTATCTAATCTGAACTGAGTAAGAAGCTTATTATTTGCGAGCTTGAACTGTGGATATGGAATATTTAATGTGATATTAATTTATGTATCTATATACTTGATTGTGTGTGGTTTATCATCGCTGGCTATAAACATCTTAGCCATTAAGCCTCCCAGCTCACCCCATCAATTTTCATTCATCAGGTGAAGTGAGAGTAGATCAGTGAACCTTGCAAAAACTTTGGGCAAATCTTCAAAAAGTTCACTCGTTGTAACCAACTTAGACTGAATACTTTAGGTGGTTTTGAAATCATGCATACATAATTGTATTTTTGGATTATGGTACTATTTTGAATTTTATTATGATTGACGATATGTATAAACACTGCATTGATTGAGTAGTGAAAACTCTGATGTGTTTGCGAAATGACAGTAAAAGATGTAGAAATTCTCTTTTATATGTATGTGTAGAAATTCCTTCTCTGCTAAGTTGATAATGTGATAGGAATAAATAGTTGGATGATTGAGGATCTTTGGATAGACTTATTTGAAGTCCATTGATTAAGTTGGGAGTTTTGTGTGTATGAAATTGTATTGTTGGTTTTGGGTCTTTTGGAATTTGAAATGGAAATGTAGGTTGACAGATAAACGAAAATAGAGAATAGGATAAAATATGAACTGAAACTTCCAGGAATAAACTGCATTAATATAGGTAGAATTAGGCTAAGTAGTCTTCATAAAAGTTGTAGATTGTTATTTTATCTTTCTAATAGTATAAAGATTGAAATTTTTGGACTTTAGACGCAAAAGTTATGACTTCTATAAGATAGCAGTATTGGTGCACAAAGTTTTGACTGAAATCATAATCTTTACTTAAATGATTAAACTGTTTTGATATAGGCTAAATTAAACCAAATTGTCTACATAAAAATTGTAGATCTTTCTTTTAGCTTTCCAACGATATAATGTTTGTAATTTTTAGACTTCTAGATTGAAATTTACGTTATTTAGAAGTGAGAGTGTTCAACTAGAAAGTCGCGATAGCGACGAAGCATGATCGCGACAGTCCTAGAATTTCATAAAAGTCGTGATCATGACACAGCACGATCGCGACTCCCCTCATTTTCTTGCTACTGCTCATCATACGTCACGATCGTACACAAGCACGATCTCGACGCCTTTGTTTTTCCCTCCCTTTCATGGGTGTGAGAGATAAAAGTCATGCCCATGACTTTTGTCCTTGAAATCCATTAAATAAAAAAATGCTTCAAGTTTTGTCTCTATTTGTCATAGGCGTGACAGTGAAGAGTCACGCCTGTGACTCTTTCCTTTTTAAAAATTTTCTTTTAATTCCTTAATGCATTTGCAAATTAATTCATTTAACACCTAAATCCATTTATTTCTTGTTCACTTTTTGCTATGATAAATTTTCATTAAATTGTTGGGTATTGTTTGTACTTCCCTACGAATTTTATTTACTTAATATAATTATTATTTATCCGTTTATTGATTACCTATTCTTTTATTTTTTATTATTATTAGTATATATATATAAGGGTTCCTCCATGACAACTTTTAAATTTTATTTACATGTCAAGCTTATTTTAGGCCATTTATATTAATTGTTCGTGTATTTATTTTGCTTCCGCCGAGGAATAGGAATATTGTTTATATATTTATTTTATTGTTAATAAATCGTTTTTATTAATTTATGATTTCTTATAATTAAATTATTTTATGACATTTTAAATTATTATTTGATCATACCAGAAGAGTCCCACCATAAATTTTCCTTGCCTAAACTTTAATTAAATTTAAATGTTATATATTATTTTATTGATATGTTCCCAAATCTATTTATTATTATTTCCAACAAATCCCAATGATGACACGTAGTCGCCATAAAATCCGTATCGAGACCCAACGCCAAATTTTTGGTATCAGAGCCCATGGTTTCTACGAATTCCTAAGCTTCGAGTATGTTATATTATAAATTGTTATGATATGTAATCAATTGTTTGCATTGTGTGATTATATGTTAAATTGATTGATTGTATTAAGTGACATGCATACCATGGATACATGTAGAAAATAAGGTTTAAAATAAAATATAAGCTAAATGATAATATTTTATTGAAGGAGTAAAATGCCACCTCGTGAAAGAACACAAGAAGTTTTTGCAAGAATTTGCTACACATAATTCCCCTATAATTAGAAAGGGATATTGATGAGTATAGAATCTTGATGAGTATAGAATCCGAGTAATTATAACCCCACAAGTCATGAGTATGAACTTTCGTTAAGATTTTGGACTAGTAGAAACAATGAGAAGAATGTGATTTGAAAGAGTGTAAGATAAGGAAAGTTTGTAGATATTTAGAAATAAGAAATATTATGTAGTCTGATATGTTAGACATAGATTTAGTAATTGTGGTTATGTCAGTGAATATGGTAATGGAATTTTGTTGTGGATATGTATTTGAATTGATACGGATGTGAATATTGTTATGAATTGATTAAGAAAGAAATGAAGACATAAGTAGAAATGATTAGATTTAAAATGTTCAAGCAAAGTGGAATTGAAGGGTTGAACTTGGAATTCAAAATGATTGTAATTAATGTGATGAGGGTTATGATCTGATATCAGAATTTCAAGATGATTATGTGTCTATAATTTTTAATTGATTAAGAACATACGTATGGAAGATGAAATAAATGATAATGATATATGTAGAAGTTCTTAAGGTTATGTTGATCAGTTATTAAAACTACATATTAGATAATGTGGTTATGTTGGTGGATAATATGATTGAGTACATATGGAATTTATATTGGATATGATATAGGAAGTAATCTATGAACTCTATAGTTAAAATTATGAGATGAATTAGAGTAATTCAATGGAAGTATGGAATTAGGTGGTGATGTTGAAAAGGTAACTACTATAGAGAAGTAACTTTGAATAGTCGTAGAATATTCAGAGGTTATTCAGAATCAATTCGATTGAAGTATCATTAACGTGAGAGATTAATTGATGATTTATTGAAAATATCTTTCTATTATGCTGGTCATGTAAAGTGTGACAATAATTGAATTTATTGAAATATCATGAACAGTCGAAATTGATTTTATTGAGGCATTAAGAATGGCAGAATCATCAATGATGAATATAGTTGACTGATAAAGATTATGGAAATAGTGTTGAGAATTAAGGTGAGAAATGTTATTGTGATATAGCTGTTTTATCGAATCTATTGCATAAAATGTAATGTTGCATTTTTCTTCAGAATGAATAATTATTAAATGATTTAGAAATGAATATTAGAGTTCTATTTCTAACTGGGACATGGATAGAAGAAGTTGAATGTGCTACAGAGAGTGCATTAATTTTGTTTAATGTAAAGAAGCCTACTCATATTATAAGGTTCATGAATTCAAGTTGATGTTGTTGTTATTATTAACGGAATTGGGTTCTGATAAATTGAAATGTGAAAGCGATGGTATAGAATGAATGCAAGTGGATAATGGTATATGATGTAAAAATTGATCTGTATTAGAATTTGTGTGACTCAAGTATTTAAAAGAGTAGAGTGGATCAATGTGGTTGAGATATGGAATAGCAAGTAGAAGATAAAAATGTTTTGAGAGTATTGTATCACCTTGACAAGGTATGTTGGTAAGAATTTCAAGGATGAAATTCTTTAGGGGGGAGAATTGTTGGACCCCAAAATTTTTCAAAAATTAGAATTATTAAATAAAAATTTGATGGCGTTTCATAGCGAGTAAAATTAGAATTTTTAAGTTAATAATTGTTGGAGTTTGATTAGGTATATTATTATTTATATATGGTTGTATGGATTAAAGGGAAGTGTTAGAATTAAGTTAAGGAGTTAAAAGGTATTATAGTTAAATGTGACGGGTAAGATTGGAAAGGGTGAAGTTGTAAAAAAAAAGTAAAATGAAAAATAAGAAAGAAAGAGACGTGTTTGGGTAAGAAAGAAGAAAAGGAGAGAAAGAAAAGAAGAACCTAGAAGAAGAGTCGTGTAAAAATAAGAGAAAAGGGAGAGTAGTGTTTGAGAGATTAGGAAAAAGAGAGAGTTGTGTAAAATAAGAAAAAAAGAGAAAAGAAAAATGTAGAAGGAAGTAGAAGAAGAGAAGCAGAAAATTGAAACAGAAAAAGAAGAAGAAAGAAAGAAAGAAAAAGAAGAGAAGAAGAAGAAGAAGATTTAGCTGCATTTTTTGTAACCTCTATCTTCTTTCTTGTTATGATAAGAGAAGAAAATAGAGAAACTAGGTTTTTATGAGCTGAAATAAAGAAAGGAAGAAGATGAATAAGAGATTTATGTTTTAGATTTTTATGAACCTTTAGCTAGATTTTATTTTCTTCTAGTTAGATTAACCAAGAAAGGATTAAATCTAAGTTTATTTTTAGATAGTACAAAACTATGGGAGCTTTCTTCATGTAAGAAGATTAAATGAAAAATATGGTTGTTTAAAGGGAATAAGAAAGTTGAAGGCAAGAACAAAAGGAGAGACAAGTTTTGAGTTTGGATTTGTAAGTAAAGAGGTGGGTAATATGCTTATGGTTTAGTGATGATGAGCTGAAATAATTGTGTATATGTATGATAAATATGTTTGTTCTTACTTATTGTGAATGTGGGAAAAGTGTTCTGTGTATAACATTTATTGCTTGTAAGAATTCTGTTGCTTTTGTGTTACAGAAGAACAGAAAATTTAAAAGCATGAATATGTTATGAAATGTATGCATATGAAACTTGCTTACGTGGGCAAGAGAGGAACCTGTTTTGTTAGTCACGTGCATGATGACCTATAGCCTTCTCCCAGTTGCCTGCTTGTGGCCACAAGATCCTGAGAAATCGGACTCGTTTCGTTTCACGGTATAAACTTCGATTTCTCCGTTTCGTTCCACGGAACTCTCGAGCCATATTGTTTGTGCATTGCATTGTAATTTGTTAAGCAAGATTCGCAATTAAATGTGATGTTTTGATGATTGAAGAATTTATCTGATCTAAACTGAGTAAGAAGCTGATTATTTGCGAGCTTGAACTGTGGATATGGAATATTTAATGTGATATAAATTTACGTATCTATATACTTGATTTTGTGTGGTTTATCATCGTTGGCTATAAACATATTAGCCACTAAGCCTCCCAGCTCACCCCATCAATTTTCATTCATCAAGTGAAGTGAGAGCAGATCAGTGAACCTTGCAAAAACTTTGGGCAAATCTTCAAGAAGTTCACTCGTTATAACCAACTTAGACTGAATACTTTAGGTGGTTTTGAAATCATGCATACATAATTGTATTTTTGGATTATGCTACTGTTTTGACTTTTATTATGATTGACGATATTTATAAACGTTACATTGATTGAGCAGTGAAAACTCTAATGTGTTAGCGAAATGACAATAAAAGTTGTAGAAATTCTCTTTTATATGTATGTGTAGAAATTCCTTCTCTGCTAAGTTGACAATGTGATAGGAATAGATAGTTGGATGATGGAGGATCTTTGGATAGACTTATTTTAAGTCAATTGATTAAGTTGGGAGTTTTGTATGCATGAAATTGTATTGTTGGTTTTGGGTCTTTTGGAATTTGAAATGGAAATGTAGGTTGACAGATAAATGAAAATAGAGAATAGGATAAAATATGAACTGAAACTTCCAGGAATAAACTGCATTAATATATGTAGAATTAGGCTAAGTGGTCTTCATAAAAGTTGTAGATTGTTATTTTAGCTTTCTAATAGTATAAAGATTGAAATTTTTTAACTTCAGACGCAAAAGTTATGGCTTCTATAAGATAGCAGTATTGGTGTACATAGTCTTGACTGAAATGGTAATCTTTACTTAAATGATTAAACTGTATCAATATAGGCTGAATTAGATCAAATTATCTTCATAAAAGTTATAGATATTTCTTTTAGCTTTCCAAAGATATAAAGTTTGTAATTTTTGGACTTTTGGATGGAAAGTTATGTTGTTTAGAAGTGAGGGTGTTTAACTGGAAAGTCACGATAGTGACGAAGCACGATTGCGATAGTCCCATAATTTCATAAAAGTCGCGATCGTGACACACTTGCTACTGTTCATCATACGTCGGGATTGTACACAAGCATGATCACGACACCTCTGTTTTTCCCTCCCTCTCATGGGCGTGAGAGATAAAAGTCACGCCCGTAACTTTTGTCCCTGAAATCCATTAAATAAAAAAATGCTTCAAGTTTTGTCTCTATTTGTCATAGGTGGGACAGTGAAGAATTACGCCTGCGACTCTTTCCTTTTTAGAATGTTGCTTGTAATTCCTTAATGCATTTGCAAATTAATTCATTTAACACCCAAATCCATTTATTTCTTGTTCACTTTTTGCTATGATAAATTTTCATTAAATTGTTGGGTATTGTTTATGCTTCCCTACGAATTTTATTTACTTAATATAATTATTATTTATTCGTTTATTGATTATCTATTATATATATATATATATTCCTCCATCACAACTTTTAAAATTTATTTACATGTCAAGCTTATTTTAGGCCATTTATATTAATTGTTCGTGTATTTATTTTGCTTCCGCCGAGGAATAGGAATATTATTTATATATTTATTTTATTGTTAATAAATCGTTTTTATTAATTTATGATTTCTTATAATTAAATTATTTGATGACGTTTTAAATTATCATTTGATCATACTAGAAGAGTCCCACCATAAATTTTCCTTGCCTAAATTTTAATTAAATTTAAATGTTATATTTTATTTTATTGATATGTTCTCAAATCTATTTATTATTATTTCCAATAAATCCCAATGATGACACGTAGTCACCATAAAATTCGTATCGAGACCTAAGGCTAACATTTAATATCAAAATATTTTGTTCTCCATAAATCTAGAAGATGTAGTATTGCAATTTTGCATCTAAAAGGTAGATTGAATTGAGGTGACAAACATCTTGAAGTTTTGATTATTAACAATGGAGAGTGAATATTCATTATCTATGATCATCTTCACAAGAAAATGCTTAGGTCTTTGAAAATGTTAAGTAACGACATTCATTTCATTCTTTCATTTCATTAGGATAGGGGTCAAAAAAATTTATCCTCTTAATACTATCTTTCTTTTATTGCAGGAGTTCATATGCTCTTCAAGTAAGATATTCCACCTTTAGAACCTCCTACAAACCCCTTATGGAAGTACTTGCATTCGGTCTTATTGACTCCATCACTTAATCTACTCTTAACAAAATGATTCCAAACTTCACTTTTTATCTTTAAAGGACTGGCTCCTCTAATCTAAACTATTTTTTAACTTGGTAAATTGTAGGGTCTTATCACGGAACTCTCCATTGTATTGCCTTGTGTTGATGAAAGATTATGGTCATCCAACGAAATAATCGTAAACAAGGTCATTATAAAACCAATTCAAGATAAAGAATTAAAAGACTCATGTATAAGCAATGTTATGACAATTTTTACACTGGTGAAATTCACCCAAATGATCCATATCTTATATGAAAAATATTATACGAGTACCTTTAGACAAATGCCAACGCAAATGAATCGATATTATATCTCATACTAAGGACAACATCCATAAAAGCATACTTGAAATTCCAATGCAATCTCTAACATAACTTTGACCTTAATAAGTTAAACAATGAAACAACCGAAACAAACAATCAAGAGATATAATAAAAACTACCAACAAGTTAAATTAAAAGCAAACATGAGATTTCGAGGACCATAAAGTAACATATAGGTGGCTAAAATAAGTTAAACACATAAAAAAACTATTTCTTTAATTTTATTTTAATGATATAAAACTATAATATGTCTTAAGTATTTATTGTATTTTTACTACGTCACTTATCATTTGTATCTACAAAAGATTACAAGCTTAGTTAAAATGTTGAATAATTCAATAATGAAAAAAGTAACAATTTAAAACCTAATGTAGAAGTCATCTTCCACATATCCAAGTTTAAAGTTTCCCAAGAAAGAGAAGTGTGGCATCAATCCACACAGACTTTTCTTAATGTTCTTAAATTAAATATGAAATAATACATGGACAATCAAAGTTATGATCTAGTTCGAAGTTTGAAATCAAATACAAAAGAGAAAATTAAAATGTTAGGTAGTTACGATCCAATCCATATAAAATCAATGGTTTCATTAATGAAACAAAATTCATACACATGAATAAAATCACTTTCATCCCCTTTAAACCCAATTTTGTTAGTAGGTTCATTGTCAATCTCATTTGGTGATTTCATAAACACAATTGAAAAGAAACAAACATATAATAAAGTAGAAATTTCAATACCACCCATAAAATTGCCATCATTCTAAAGTAAAGGAAATATAGGTTCATAAATAATCAGGTTAAGTTGAGAAAAGTTTAGGGAAACTTATTTCAAAACAACAACAAAAATAACAATTTAGTATAAGTTATATTTTGATTATTGGAGTAGTTGGATGGATCTTGAACTACAAGATAGACAAGGACTATTTAGGCCTTCCTAAAAGATAACTTGTAACAATTATATGGTTAGTGCATCAATGTACATTTCTTAGTAATAATGTTAGGTTGATTTTTCACATTTATTTATAACTATTTGAAGCTTTAATTGTTCATGTTTATACATTGACAAGTGACAATATGATAAGCATATTATATAACAATAGACATTAAACTATTAGAAAGAAACTGAGATGATAGAAGTATGTACTATCACAATTTCATGTCAATTTTTTCTTTTTCATCTACTTATATCAAACAAAAAAGTTACATGTTATGACAAATTGTGCTATGATTGAGTACACATGTGTATTAACCTATATAACCATATAGCAACACATAACTACAACTTAAACTAGGTAAATGACATAAAATCAACATGTAGAGAAAGATAAGTAGATAACTACTTCAGATAAGTAAATGAAACTCTAATAGTCAGGCCAAAAAGCCATTAATCTCTTAGGCCTCCATTATTAACTCAAAATGATGGTTTTAGGTTGCTGCAAACTTTACAATTAGTGGGAGTACAAACTTTTAAAAATGCCATGAATAGCAAACACTTGTAATGCATAAAATATGATTCCTTTTCCAGTTCAAAACATGAGTAACCGCTAAATATGAATTCTCTATTAAAGGGGTGGGAGTGTGATTGAAGCAAATAACATACACCTATATGACCAAACAAATTGTTCGTGATCTCACAGAAGGTTAACAAAAAAAGAGGAAATACTCGAGTGTTAAATCAATTTCTTGATGTTCAACAAAATATGTACACATAGAAGCTAATTGATTTAGGCCTTAAGATGGATTAATTGATTCAACTAACTTAACGAAAATTCGCGTATCAAAATCTATTCTAACCTAAAACTTTAGAGAAAGAATGAACCAAATAAAGCTTAAGGCTAGATTTTGACCCACCTAACATATGGATCGAATAGTGAGCAAGGAGTGATAAAACAATAAGCAATGACATATTGAGGAGTGACAACAAAGTGAGGAGTTGAGCGAGAGAGATGAAAGGCAACATTAGGAAGCACGAGCAACTTTGTTTTGATTCACTCGGTAATGAAACAGTTTTATTTTGTTTATGTAACAAAATAATATTATTTTGTTAATAATAGATGTCAACTAAAATTAGGTTTTGAATCAAAAGTAGATGGTAAAATTCAAAATTGAGTTTAATTCAAATTTTAAAATTTAATTGCTTTGAATTTGAGTCAAATTAAATATGTATATTTTTTTCAAGTCTAAATATCATCTTGAAATTTGTAAACTAAAAACACTAACCGAGAATTTTTAGGGTCTGTTTGCTTATATTTCTTATTTTTAGTTTTTTATTTTTATTTTCAAATTCGGTAAAAAAGATTATTTGTTTGAGTTTTTTTTTGGTTTATCTCATTGATTTTGATTTCTTCCAATTTTCGAAAATTATGAAAACCATAAAAATTGGCCTTTGTGTTTCTATTTCCATTTTTTTTCATATATGATTTACTATCAAATAGACATATATTATTTATTTTAAATATTAATTATCATTAAGAACTATGAATAATTTAATTTAATATTACATATTTAATTAACTAAAATTAATTAATATAAATTTAATAATTTAATTTTACTTAATAATTTAATTTAATTTAATTTTTATAATAAAATAAATAAATAAATAAATAAAATTTAAAATATCTTCAAAATATATAAATTAAAAACGCTCTATCTTCTTTGTCGTTGTATTTTACTTCGTTCCATTAGATGTGATTTCTTCTTAAGCTTTGCCCAATGAAACTGCAACTTGCCACCCAATAGTACGGCTTATCTATAGCCTTTGACGGTGTCGTACTAGTTAGTCACACGTGGATGAAGCCACCTTATTCAACGTGTCAATAAGCTGTTCAGTCTATGAATTTGGATAATCCAGATGGCCGGCACAATTTCGTGTACGGATGATTCTGCTGACTCATCTAG
>JAOSBO010022785.1:0-12059 GCA_027563915.1 Erythroxylum rotundifolium
TTGGAAAATAAAAATAAAATTCAAAATGTATTCAAAATAAATGAAACATCCGTTCCTAAATCAGTTCCGAACAAAAAAAATTCTGTCCCTAAATTCGTCCCAAAATGGGCTGAAACAAACCACATATGAGTCCCTAATTCAATCCCTAACTTGGTCCCTAATTCAGTCCCTAAATCCATCCCCAATTTCATCTCAATAACAACAAGTCCGTCCCCAATTCCGTCCCACATTCCGTCCCCAAATCAATCTCATAACCAGTTGTTTGTCCCCAATTTCTTCCCCAATTCCATCCCAATTTTCGGCCCACTTTCCGTCCCACATTCCGCTCCCAAATCAATCTCATAACCAGTTGTCCGTCCCCAATTTCGTCCCCAAATTAATCTCATAACCAGTTGTCCGTCCCTAATTCTGTCCCAATTTTTGTCCCACATTCCGTCCCAAATCACCAGTTGTCCATCCGTAATTCCGTCCCCGATTCCACCCTAATTCCTTCTACAAAACATGTCCGTCCCCAATTCTGTCTCCAATTCCGTCCCAAAACAAATACAATAATTCGATTGTATCCATATTGCAAACGATTTTTGGGACGAATTTTTCGATTCCTATGTTTTAGAGACGGATTAAATTCCGTCCCTAAGATTTACGACCAATCAAATACCGACGAATAAATTTCGGTCCCAAAATCCGTTCCTGATTGGATTTGGAACCGAAATTGGGACGGATTTTACGTTTTTTGTCCGTCCCTAAATCCTGTTTTTCTTGTAGTGTATCTTTTACTAAAAAAATTTCAAACTTTTCTTGTCTTCCTAGTGATAAACTTTTGGGCTAAAAGTGCATTTTTAAATATATTGTTTTTATCAAAATACAACTTCAATTATACCTTTTCAAAGCATTTAAATTTAATCTTAATATTTTAAAATGATTAAAAGAAATTTGAAGTGAAAAAAAAATGTGATTAAGTTGTGGTATGTTAAATACCATATCAGCACTTTTAATATTTCTTAGTCAATAAGTAGGCCTTACTACCACGTATATGCCACATGACATAACGGGCCTAGGTGGCCTATTTTAATAACTTAATTTTTAAGTAATTTAATAATTCTATATCTTAATTATTTTAGTTAAATATATCCAAAATTCTTAATCTAACTAATCTGAACCAGGAAACCAATTCCCAAATTATTGCAAAACCAAACTTGAACTCAAAATCCAATGCATATGGTTGTTTCAAAGTCTACTTTTAATATTAGTGGCCATATAATGAGTTGTTGTTTTTGTTTCAAACTATCCGAACACTAATACTAATAAGTTAAGCAAGTATCCCCTGTTGTTTTATAGTAATATAGTAACAATTAAAGTATGGAAGAAAGGGTAGAAACAATTCAGGATAGTGTAGTGAATACAGTGTAATACAAAAATAGGTTGAGAAATTAAAGGAAATAATAAGACAATTGTACATTCCTTAGGAATTTATGCATGGATTGTCTAAAAAGGTATAATAAAAAACATTCTAAATACTTAATGTTGCCATTAAATATATGATTGTGTTTATTAAGCTAAAACAGTGTCATTCCCAGTATAATCTTTTATTTACATATTTGCGACAAGGTTAGAAACAAAATTTTGTTAGAAATTGAATGTGTTTAATGTTGTCACTTAGTTTTTTCAAAAAAATATCCAACTACTTGTATATATATATATATTTTTACATTTATGAGATCAAATTATCATTACCTAAGACGATCATTTGTTCAAATGAGGTGATTCAAACAATGGCAAACAAGATGATGGAAAATTTTAATAAGTATTGAAATATGATTGGCAATATTATAATAGTTATTGCAATTTTTTATTCTTGGTATAAGTTTGCTACAGTTGAATATTATTTTCAAAATTTGTATAGTAATCGAGATTCAATATAATTTTATATGACTAAAAAATTGTGTTAAACATTTTTTTAATTACTAATTATGAATGAGTAAAAATATCAAACACATTAGTTTAATATCAAGTTCAAATTTTGTTGATACAATTATCATCATATAAGAAATCTATTTGTTTAAATCTTAGTTTAAAGGAATTATGTTGAAAATGGGTTAAGATTTTTGATAATTAGATAGAGTTGGTAGTTATTTCGAAGAAAATGTTCATGAGAAAACTAATGAGAATTTTGTTATGCTATTATGGTGGAAGCTAAATGGATCCAATTACGTATATGATTTCACAAGATTTGTAACTATCCCAAATTATACTATTTTTTTCTAAATTTAATTCTAATATTAATGACTAGATAGTAAGTTGTTGTTTGTGTTTCAAATATTAGATAGTGAGTTGTTTGTATTTCAAACCACCCTAACATTAATACTAACAACTTAGAAAATGTACTTATCATTTTATAGCAATATTATAACATGTAAAGTATTAAAGAAGAGATAAAAATATAGGTAGTATGTCAAAGTGCAACAAAAAAAGGGTTAAGAAATTTAAGGAAAAATATGACATTAAAACATTCCTTATAGTAGGAACTTATGCTTAGATTATCCAAAAGGTGTAATTATAAAAGCATTCAAAATACATGATATTGCTATTAAGTATATAGATGTGTTTATTAAGTTGAGACAATGTAATTCCTAATATAATTTTTGATTGATAGATTTACAATAGGAGTTGAGAAAAAGAAACTTGTTAGAAATTAAAGGTGTTTAACATTATGACAGTTTTTCTTTCTAGAAAAAAAAAATCTAACTACTCACATTTTTTTTAACATTTATGATATCAAGTTATTATTATCTAAATTGGTCATTTTTTTAACAAAGGTTATTCAAACAATGAAAATAGGATGATGAAAAAAAAAGTGACAATAATTATAATATGGTTAGTTATACTATGACAATTACTACTATTTTTTACCTAAGGTGTAAGCTTGTTATAGTTGAATGTTATTTTTATAAGTTTTACAGTAGTCAAGCCATAATAAAAGTTCATATGATTAAAAATTTATATTATGATTTCTTTTCTCATTACTAATTAAGAATGGTAAAGAGATTAATCACGTTAATTAATGTTAGGTCCAACTTCTGTTAATACTTTCTCATCAAGCAAAAGTTATTAGTTTGAATCTCAGTTTAAATAAATTATAGGAAAAAGGGATAAGATTTCATATAATTGAATAGAGTTGGATGATTATTTAAAAGAAAAATGTTTATCAAACAATTGTAACTCTTGTTCAAGCTATATTAAATTGTATAATTAGTTAAATTCATCATGAACTCATTCTAATGTTGAAATAGTTTAGCTATGGTCGATTAAAATTTTCTTCAATTTCCAAGAAAAAAGCAATTGATAAGAATTTCGATATAGTATTATGGTGAAAGTTGAATGGAAGAAAGTATTAAATTATAATTGCTTCTTATTCTACTTTTAATACTAGTGTTATGATAGTGAGCTATTGTTTGAGTTTCTAACGCTAATACTAACAACTGGGCAAGTACACTTATGATTTAGAGTAATATGGTAATGACTGGACTATTAAAGAAAGGGATATAAATAATTTCAGATAGTGTAATACATTAGAGTGTAACCCAAAAATGATTGAGAAATTTAAGAAAATAATAAGACAATTAAGACTTCCTTACATTAGGAAATTGTGCATGGATTGTCTAAAATGGTATAATTCTAAAAACATTCGAAATGCATAATGTTTCCATTAATTATATTGATGTGTCAATTCAGTTGAGACAAAATGATTCTTAGTATAATTATTTGTTGATAGGTTTGAAATAGGAGTTGGAAAAAGGAATTTATTAGAAATTAACGGTGATCTTTTAGGATAAAATAATCCAAGTACTCGCATCTATTTTTAAACATTTGTGAGATCAAATTATCATCATCTAAGTTGGTCATTTCTTTAGTTTACGTAAACAATGACAAACATGATGATAAAAAAATTGAAAGTTATTAGAATATGATTATTGATACTATGACAATTACTACTATTTCTTTATATGAGATGCAAGCTTGGAAAAATAGATTATTATTTTCAATTTTTGTATAATGATCAAACTACAATATAAGTTCAAATGATTAAAAATTTATGGTATGATTTGTGTTCTGATTATTAATTAAGAATGGGTAAAGATATCAATCACGTTAGTTTAATGTTAGTTTGAACTTTTGCTAATACATTCTCATCAAGTAAGAAAGTTATTAGTTTCAATCTCATTTTACGGGAATTATAAGGAAATAAGCTAAAATTTCATATAATTGAAAATAATTGGATGCTCATTTGGAAGAATTAATGTTTATCAAACAACTGATGAGAACTTTGATATTCTATTATGGTAAAAGTTGAATGGAAGACAATATTTGATTATACAGAAAATTGAATGAGATTTTCTAGCTATCTCTATGTCTATAGTTGCTTCTAAGTCTAATTTTATTATTCTTTGCCTGATAGTAAGTTGGTATCATCTTAACATTAATACTAACAAGTTAGGCAAGTGCATTTTTCATTTTTTAGGAATATAGTATCGACTAATGTATTAAAGAATGGATAGAACAAATTTGATATAGCAGTATGCATGGCAACACATAAATGAGTTGAGAATTTTAGGGAAAACAACAAGAAATTATATATCTTTTGTACTGGGAAGATCTACATAGATTGTTAAAAAAACATTGAATTCTACCTTCAAAACCTTGATGTCACCATTAAGTATATGAATGTGCTTATCAAATTAATACAATGCCTAGTACAATTTTTAGTTAATAATTTTGAAATGGGAGTTAGAAAAAGAAATTTGTTAGAAATTGAGGTATTTAACATTGTCATTGATTTTTCTAGAATAAAATATTCATCCATTGAAATTTATTTTTCTAACATTTATAGGATCAAGCTAGTGTTATCTATATTGGTCATTTCTTCAAAAAAAGTGATTCAAGCACGGAAAATAGGAAGATAGAAAAGTTTGACAATTGCAGAATATGATTGATAATATTGTGATAGTTACTAGTATTTTTAATCTAAGGTACAAGCATGATATAATTGAATATTGTTTTCAGCAATTTTATAGTGATTAAGCTTCAATGCATGTTCACATGATTAAAAAATTATGGTATCATTTTCTTTTAGTTGTATTGCTAGTTCAGACCTTGCAAGCCTTAAATTTGCAAGCGGGAGTGGAAGTGGCATAAGACCCACCTCCACATCTGTTGAGAACGGCGCGAGACCCACATCCACTCGAAGAGAGTGGGAGCAGCGCCAGACCTATCCCCACGTCTGAAGAGCAAGTGAGACCAAGTCTAAAGAGCAAGTGAGCGTGGTGAGAGCAAGAGCGGTGTGAGCATGACGACCTTCCTCCAGATCTAAAGAGCAAGCAAGAGGTGTAACAACGAGAAACAAATAGAAAAGAGAGACCTAGTCCTCCATGAGCAACAAGCGGGGCAACCCACGAGATTGAGACCTAGATTAGCTCAAGCTAAATGAGAACTAAGCGAGCTTAGGTAAAGCTAAAACCCATATCTCCTTGCTAAAACCCATGTGAACCATGGCAGCGGATGTGGCACCTTCATCCCTATCCATGGAATATTTCCTTGTGATAACACGAGAGATTTGTCAGAAATATAAATCTGAAAAGGAGGTAAGTTCACTAGCTTTAGATTCCCATAAACCTCTCCCAACCTAATATACATTTGAAATACTACCCGGATGCTATGAAGGAGGGTGTCATTAGTCCACCTATTGAATTGTTGCAAGCCAGACAAAGGGTTGGGTACCTTGGTTGGCTCTTTCCAGAGTAAAAGACTCATTTTTTTCAATCATCAATGCCTAGCCCACTGCACGATGGGGTAAGAAAGGTTTGGAAAAACTTTACACATAGATGATAACACCATTCTACTTAAATTTGTCGTTGATAAGAATTTGAATGAAATATTGGAAATGGGACTTTGGCATATAAGGGGCCAACCCATGTTTATTCAAAAGTGAAAACCTGGGATAACATTTGAAAGGAAATATGCAGAATTTTTTTTCCTATGTGGGTATAATTTTCTAATTTACCACTAGAATTTTGGATAGTTGAAGGATTGAAATTTTTTAGCATTGTATAAATGCTCAAACATTCAAAATGGAGTGAATTGGGCATGCAAAAATATGTATAGAGGTCAATAGGAATGCTATACTACTCAATCATTTACCAAATCTTAAGTTGGGTGAAACAGGGGAGCATGAAAAATCTGAAATTGAGGAAAAATTTTTAGCTCAACCAAGATATGGGTAACTATAGGAAAATTTTAAAATTGGATGTAGGATGAATTATTGGGGGTTGAATCTTCTCCGGTGGATAATGATGAAGCTATGGGGATACAAATTATTGCTAATAAGAATCTAGGTAACTCAGTAATAGATATTCTAGTTACTGAAGGTGGGAAACTCAATATAGCATTTAGACACACTTTTTCGTTAAAGGAACTTGATAACGAGGAAGATATGACTTCTCCCCAAAATTCACAATCAATGGAAGAAAAGCTAGATGATGAATCTGGCTTATTGGATAATGATCCAACAAGTAAACTATTGCTAAGAAAACCAGATAATGACAAACTTGTTAAGATAGTGGAAAGGTATTATGAGTGTTCCCCTACTCTTAAAAGAAGATCTGCAAGAAGGAAAACCAAAAATAAGGGGTATTCCCCTTAAATGATCATTCTCATATGGAATACAAGAGGGTTAAATGACCCTATCAGATAGTCCATAATGAGAGAATTGGTAATAGATAGGAAGCCAATTCTGGGAAGCCTTCTTAGGATATAAATAAAGGTTCCATATATTCAAAATAGACTGTGCTTTTTTGATGCTCAATGGAAGACAATTACTAATTATATACATCTTTACACTGGTCGGTTTTCCTACTTTCCAAAACACATAAAGTAAATCATTGAAGTCTAATGAAGCTCAAGGTGCGTCAACTAGATAACATAGTAAATTGGATAAGAGCAACTTTATTACCAACAACAAACAACAAACACTTAGCCAAGTTAATTTGCTATAATCAATTGATGCACTATATTTTAATTATTCTACTTTTGTAGTCTAATTAAGTGACTCATTTTGATGATGTTTTCTAGCTTTTCTAGTATTTACACACTTTTATGTTAAAAAAAAATAAGATTGGGTAAAAAGATCAACAACAATTAAATATCAAGTTCACCTTCTATTAGTACATTCTCATCAAGAAAAAAGTTATCAATTTTAATCCCAATTTAAATTATGAGGAAAATGGCTCGAATGCATATAATTTCATAGAGATGGATAAAAATTTGGAAGAAAATTTTATCAAATTTTATTTTCAAAGTTGGCCATTTCTTTAAATGAGGTTATTTAAAAAATGACAAAAAGAAATGATGAAAAGACTATTAGTTATTATAATGTAACACACCACTTCCACCGAGCACGTATCCGTACATCTCGAGGATATTCAGACACACACCCCATGAAAGTGGTGCATTAGAGCAGTCAAATAGAACTTATTGCAAATTTTTCTTAAACATCACACGCATTGTTTGAAAAACCAATAATCCTTAATGGACCCTTTTTCTTTAAAACATTGCCAATTTCAATCACAATTGTTGCAAACAATATACACATTGTATAATTTCAGTAATCATCTGAGCCCAATACAAATACAAACATTTTTTAGTCACAATGTCATTACAGAATCATTCACATACACATTGAATAGTACTTGTGAATACATAATTTAATACAAAATAGTGAAGTACAAATGCAGACGCCAACTGATCCCAACCTCTATCTCTTGCTCAAAAGCATTGGTTAGACTCCAGTTAATTTAACTGGATATCTCCTCTAAGCCTGAAAAACATGTTGCAAATTGGAGTGAGTTTTACGAACTCAGTGAGTGGACCATCCTCGATGGCTCACTCAATCACACAACACATACAGTTCATGTAATCACATAATTCACATCACTTCAATTATTCATCATATAGCATCTATAATATACTTTCATCATAAACTTTCATGTTTTTCAATCAATTTGATTCCACATTTCAATTACAATCATTCAATTCATATATTTCATGTGTATATGCGATGTATATGAAACTCAAATTCACTTAATACATTGTTGTGACCGAATGCCCTTATCACTATCTCGTATCCATTGTGAATACCAAGCTTTATCATCCTATCTCATATCTGTTATGGATACTAGGCTCTATCATTCTATCCCGTACCTATTATGGATACCAGGCTTTATTTTACAAATCGAACCAGGCTCTTATCACAGATGTTTAAGGTTTAAGCTCTTTTTTGGTGGCTACTCCAGTCACAACAAACTTTATTTGTTCATGCATACATGTAATGAAATGCATCATATTCATATATATATATATATATATTCAATCTATTGCTTATGTTCAATTTCACATTCCCATTTCTCATTTCTCATCGGATCAATATCTGGCATTCAACAATTAAGTTGAGAACACTTATTTCTTTCTCATTCACGTTCAAGGAAGCACTTCCAATATGTTCACATTTATCAAACTCTTCGGAGTATTAAAGATTGGAATTATCACAATTGCATTCACATCAAAATAAATCAATACAGAAATTTAAACAAGACAACCATTTTAAAGTAAGACCATCTAGCTCGACTCACAATACGCTTCGGATTAGCATTACCTTCCCTGAAACGGAGACGACTAGATGTTGATGTTCTATCCTGTATATCAAAATTATGTAATACATATAATGCACACACATTATTAATTGCACATCCATATAAACATTCAATTGTACATACATATATATGTGTAACCTTAATATGCGTCTCATAATCAATTAATATCATCTTTCAATCATTCTTTAATACCTAATACACTTTCATTACTTTAATCACTTCATTCATCATCCACTAAGCTCATTCAAGATCCTATTTAAACCTAATTACATCATAGGAAAGCATTGATAAGTCAATAATTCATATATGTACATGATTTGGGACAATAAGTGTAAATTTCATTATGGATGTCGGAATAAGGTCATTCAAGTATAGTTTTAAAGAAGACTGTGACTTCTACAACTTCCCTGAAGACTTAAAGAGAGATTTTGCTATTTAAAGGGTCAAATTTGGGCATTTATGTAACTGTCTAGAGAATGCCTGCCCAGCGAACATATATGTCCCTCCAAAAGGACATGAGCGAAGCTGAAACTCTTAAATTCCAGAGAATGTTAGTCCAACAGACATGAAGTCCACCCAACAGACATTTACGGGTCAAATTTCTAGATTTCCAACCCCTAAGTTACATCTAAACCATATTATATATATCTATCATTCCTACTTCAATTTCTCTTCATTCACACCTCTATTCCAACTCAAAACATCCACAAAACTCATCATACAAAATTATTTATCATAATCACATAAAGATTAAATCAACCATTTTTATACATTCTTCAATATTTCAACACACATTCAACTCCATTATTACCTTCCCTTTATCTGTAAATTATCATCCTAATTCTCCTCATTTCGAGACATTATACTATCACTTTCTTTATCTTTCAATTCACTCTACTTCATCTCTATTTCAATTACTAACATCCACATTATTTCACACCAAAACATGTTAATATCCACATTCATCATCAATTTTCTGCAAAATTTTAACTTCTTTTCTACCTTCATTTCACTTCTAACTTATCATTCTAATTTCCCTAATTTCAAGACACCACATTAGCCCTTTCTTTAACCTCAAAATTATTCCAGTTCATCCATATCATAACTACCTAAAAATTCATGTAACCAAGTATTAAAATAGAACATGAAAACTCCATTTATCTGTCAAATTTTCTAGCACTTGTTCCATTTAATTTTTCACCTTCATTTCATTCCTAACTATCACCTTATTTCATCATATTTCAAGACACCATATACTCCTTTTAATGAGCTCTAAACTAACTTTAGTTCATCTCTAAAACAATTAAAGAAATTCGTGTTAATATAAGGAAAACAAAGCAGAAAAACATCTATTCACTAATCAAATTTCTGCACTTCTTTATACACCATTCTCATAATCATTTTAACCCAAAAGCATCACTAAATCAATTTATGAATCATTGCTCATTGTGCATGTACAAACAAGACATTTAGATACCCAAAATTTTTCATTTATGTTCTGCATATACATACCCTCATTTCATGGTCATTTAACTCTGAACTATCATCAAAACATGTTTCATTCAATAAGGCCATGAAGATTAATAAGTTACTTGATTTATCCAAAGCTTCTTCAAAACCTTCAATAAACCCTAACTCCTTATATCACATGATCCTCATCTTTCATGAAAGAATGAGTTGGGTTTTTTAAAGACAAGGTGAAGAAAACAAAGATTTGAAGTGGAAAGTGAAGGATGAGAGTAACATTCAAGACGGTAAAAATTGGAGATGTCGTAAATGGAGAAGAAATAATGAAGAAGGTGAAGAAAAAAGAGAGCATGTGTTGTAGGATAAAAATGAAAGACAATAGAGAGAGTCTTTCAAATGGGCATAAAATGTGGGTTATAAAAACTTGGTGGGTGTCATGACACCTTCCACTTAAAATTTTACAAATGTCTCTTTCCTGTGATGCTAATTAATACTTAATTTCTCAGTCCATTTGTCTCCAATTGCTAGCCCAATTGTCTCTCAATGTTCTATGACACTTATCATTAAATCTTAATGTCTCTCACCAATAATTTTTGTTGCCAATTGAGACTTAATTTTACTACCATTTATTAATTATTTTGTCGCTTGGCATTTTTCTAGTCCAAAAATACCTAGAAATTTATAATTTTCCTAATTTTCACCAAAAATTCTAAATCACTAATTAAGCACACCAACTAAATTTTTAAGGCACATAATACATAATTCAAATTATAATCACATTAAATATCAATTATACCCAGAAAATGTTAAATGAGTGCATGACCAATAATTGTAATGTGTGAAATAATTAAATTCGCGTGTATGTATGTTATATTATGCATGAGCGTATGGAGTGCATTTCCTAATTTTCTCATTGATATTTCTCATGTACAGTATTCTAGGGTTCTAACCCTTAGCACGGAAAAATGGGATGTTACACATAATATGATTAGTAATACCATAACAAATTTTTTTTAGTCTGAGGTGTAACCTTACTATAGTTGAATATGCTCTTCAAAAATTTTTTTATGATCAAGCTATAATACAATTCATATGAATAAAAAATTAAGGTTTAATTTTTTTTATTACTGATTAAGAATGGGTAAAGAGATCAATCATATTAGTTCAATGTTAAGTTTAGTTTCTATTGATACATCCTCATCAAGTGAGAAAGTAATTAGTCTAAATCTTAATTTGAAGTAATTACAAGAATAAGGCTAGGATTTCATATAAATGAATGAAATTGGATATTAATTGGAAGAAAAGGTTTTCAAAAATATATGACGAGAATTTTGACATACTATTATAGTAGAAGTTGGATGTAAGATAGTATCTAATTATGTAGGTAATTGGATGAGATTTTTTAGCTATACCAACATCTATAGTTGCTTATGAGTCAAATAATTAGATTTTTGTGGTTCAAATCATCCTAACATTAATAATTTCAACTTAGGAAATAACATTTCTTTTAGAAATATAGTAATGAGTAGAGTGTGAAAAAAGGGATAGAAAAACGAGATAGTTTAGTATATTGGAATGCAATAAGTAAAAATGAGAGTTTAAGGAAACAAGAAGAAAATTATGCATTCTTTTTACTAGCAAGTTATGCATGGATTGTCCACAAATTTGAACTTTTACATTTAAAATGCTTAATGAAACCATTATATATATTGGTGTGCTTATTAGGCTTAAACAATATGATTCCTATTACAATTGTTTTAGACCGATCTATAACGGAAGTTAGAAAAGGAAATTTATCAAAAATTAAAGGTGCTTAACATTGTCTTTGAGTTATTTTTATAGAAAATATCTAAATTCTTAAATTTAATTTTCCAACATTTGTAAAATCAA
>JAOSBO010022798.1:0-12057 GCA_027563915.1 Erythroxylum rotundifolium
ACATGAAAATAGTCCTGAACATATGGCTAATATGAGTTCCTGGAAGGAACTACATGTCAGGTTGAAAAAGAATGAAATAATTGATAATGAATTGCAACAAGACATTATGATAGAGAGAGAGCGATGGAGAGAAGTTTTGAAAAGAATAGTTGGTGGTGTGAAATTTGTAGTTGAATATAATCTAGCTTTTCGTGACTCCAATGAGAAACTTTATGAAGTTATTAATGGTAACTTTTTAAGACTTATGCAAATGGTTGCTAAATTTGACCCGGTAATGCAAGAACATATTTGTCGCATTAAAAATAGAGAAATTCATCATCACTATCTTGGCCAAAAAATTCAAAATGAATTGATTTCTCTATTGGCATACAATGTGAAAAGTTCTATATTGAAGACCATCAAAGAGGCGAAGTATTTCTCTGTGATTCTTAATTGTACCCCAAATGTGAGCCATCAAGAACAAATGACTCTAATAGTTTGATGTGTGAATATGTCAAATGACAAGATAATGGTGGAAGAGTAGTTTTTAGAGTTTTTGAAAGTTGATGAGAAATTTAGTTTGGGACTTTTTAATGAATTATTGGAGGTACTAAAGTCTCTTGATCTTAATGTGTATGATGTGAGGGGTCAAGGTTATGATAATGGTTCAAACATGAAAGGGAAACATCAAGGAGTTCAAAAGAGGCTTCTTGAGATAAATCCAAAAGCATTGTATATGCCTTGTGCATGTCATAGTCTTAATCTTACCCTTTGTGATATGGCAGAATCTTGCATTAGAGCTAGTTCATTTTTTGGGGTTGTGCAACGTATATACACATTGTTTCCTAACTCTCCTAAAAGGTGGAAGGTTCTAACTGACAATGTCCTTGGATTGACTGTCAAATCATTGTCTAATACACGTTGGGAGAGTTAGATTAAAAGTGTTAAAGCTATTAGATTTCAGGCCCCTCAAGTAAGACTTGCTTTAATGAAGATGCATAGTTCTAAAGATGAATCGGGGATAAGGAGTCACGCTGAAGAATTGGCCACATCAATAGAGAAATTTGAGTTTTTGCTTGGCATGGTTATTTGGTACAATATTTTATTTTATGTTGATATGGTGAGTAAGAAGCTGCAATCTAAGTCCACTACCATCGACATTGCAATGAGCCAAATAAACGATGCTGTGAAATATTTTAAGAAGTATAGAGATGAAGGGTTTGTTTCTAGTTTGAACATTGCCAAAACTATTGTTTCTGAAATGAGTGTTGAGCCTGTATTTCCAGCCAAACGCTGTATTCTACAGAAAAAGCAATTTGATGAATGTGATCATGAAGAAGTGGTACAATCACCAGAGGAATAATTTAGAGTCAACTACTTTCTAGTTGTTGTGGATATGGCCATTGCTTCGCTTAGTGAAAGATTTGAGCAATTAACTGTCTTTCAAAATATTTTTGGATTCTTGTGTGATTCAAATAAGTTGAAGTCACTAGATAGTAATGAATTAAAAGAATGTTGTGTTAAGTTTAGCAAGACTTTTTCTCACATTAATGTGTCAGATGTTGACATCGATGATCTATTTTCTGAGTTAAGAGTGTTACAAAAGACTTTGCCAGATGGGCTAATGTCTGCCATTAATATTTTGGAGTTTGTCAAAGCAATAGAATGCTATCCCAAAGTTTCCATTCCTTATCGAATCTTATTGACTGTTCCTGTCACGGTTGCATCAGCTGAGAGAAGTTTTTCGAAACTGAAGATATTAAAAAACTATTTGAGATCGTCGATGTCACAAGAACGGTTAAATGGTCTTGAAACTCTATATATTGAGAAAGATGTGCTTGAATCTCTTGATTTAGACTCCGTTATTAGTGATTTTACATCGAGAAATGCTCGTAGAAGACATATTGTTTGATTATATTTTGTGTACTAATGAGTATAATATTTTTTACGACGTAATAAATATTGAATTTTTTAAATTTATTTTTAATTAAAATCAAGGGGCCCACATCTTCTCTTTCACCTCGGGCGTACAAAACCTCAGGACCGGCCCTGCATGATATGTAAATATAATAAATTATTTATCTACAGTTTTTTCAAAAGAAATTTCAATGAAAAGGTAATATCCCCTGAAGGAATGAGTGAAACAAACTCCAATTTTAGTTTGTTAAATATTTAAAATTTGGGAAATCGATTTTCTAGGATTGTTTCCCTTTTCTTTTATTTTTATATTTTATTAACTGTAGAATATGTTTCAAAGCGGGTGGAAGTAAACGTCATTTGAATTGATAATTCTAAAATGGTTGCCTAACATTTTTTTATAGGTTCCATATTCTGTGAGCTTTAATTAATGATTAAGGCAAGTATTTTTGCAACTGATGGTGAAGGTAGTTTTGAAGAAATATAAAATGAATAATAAGATCATTACTTCATACCATTTGCAGATAAATGGGTAAGCTAAAATTTTGAATCGAGAAATAAAATCAGAAATAGAAAAAATGGTTAGAGAAATAAGAAAAAAAAAGGAATTTGCAATATGAAGACGCACTTTGGGTATACTGAACAACTTATAAGACAACGATTGGCATGTCACCTAATATGTTAGTATTTGGCAAGTCTTTCCACATCTCCATTATATTAGAACATAAAGCATTTTAGGTTATTAAATAGTTTAATATGAGTTTTGATGAAAGCGAAAATCATAAAAAATTGTGGCTATAGGAACTTAAGGAGACTTGTAATAAATCTTATGAAATTGAGGAATTTATAAACAGAGAATAAAGTTTTATATGAAAAGTTTATTACTTAGAAATAATTTTTCGTTAGATAGAAGATGCTCCTTTATCATTGTAAACTCTGATTATTTCTAGGTAAGTTTTGATCTCATTGGCTCAAACCTTGCATTCTAACTATTGTATGTCCACATTGTGTAATTGAAATTCAAAGTATGTCTACCTATAAGATTTTTAAGGTTAACAATCATTGAATCAATTCTTATTATGAGAATGTGAACATTTCAAAAGTGGTAGGAAGTGGATTTAATTGATCTAATTTATTTAGTTGAATAAATGATTACATTGACAAATGAAAGACATTAACCATTAACACTTACAGGAGGCAATCCAAACTTTTAAATCTTACTTTTACATATTTCCATTTTTTCTTTTAGTTTTATTACTATTTAATATAATTTTTATATTTTAAAAAATAAATTTCCTTTTTTTGTTAAGTTTTTTGCCATCGCTAACCAACCCCCAATTTTCTCTAGCCACTAATAACTAACCACGCCCTACCCAACCCTAAATAACCTACCCATACACTCCCATACATGCATCCATTAATAGTGGCAAGCATCCTAACTAATAAAGCCCAACACTTGTTGAATCCAGGAGCCATCTATAGTGCACTAAACCTAACTAATAAGCAATCCTCCACCAGAAACGAGTTTGTTTATCCAGTTAGAGAAGGCTATTTGTACCACAGGGGCCTACTTTAATGTCGTCAGTTTAGTTTGTTTTACTTCCTTTGCAAGCAAAAAAAAAAAAACCTAACTAATAAGCTCCCCGCTTGTTCCACCAACCATCTTTAGTCACTTATGCCAATTCTAGCTGATACCATCACTATATTTCATACTCCAAACAAAGAGAAAAACAAGGTAGTTTCTTCTTTGTCTTGTTTTTCTCTTTGTTTATCTTTCATTTATTTTTTTATGCTTTAATTTTAAACATTAGGGATATTGTTTTAAATAGATATGAGGGTTAGGCTATTTTGCCTTATTTTAAGTATTTTGAGCATTTGTTTTGGCTATTTGAGCATTTTCTTTTAATTTCTAGCTTGTGCCTAATGTTTTTAGAAGATGATAAAATATAAAGTGCAGCACAAATATTTTTTTGGAAGATAAAAGAATTCATTAAGCTATAAAAGGCAATTTGTGTCTTAAAAAAGCTTGATCAAGCAAAAGAAATATAATACTCATATAAACAACCTTAGGAAAAATTAGGAAGTTAAGGATTCCATTGTCTTCTTGAGATACAGAGCTTACATGTTCTTCAATATGATGGCCTACTAGGGTTTTATTTTGATAGTGAGGCTTATGAATTAGGACATACTTATCTGTTATAACCTTGTTAAACAATCTTTGGTTCCTTTCTCTCCAAATGGCATACACTACACGATTGAGGCTTATACTAAAGTGGACTCTAACTTTCCCCGTTGACTTGAATTTATGATCGGCCTTTACAAAAATTCTTGTCCAATCTGATTCTTGAAAGTATAAACTTAGAGTGTGTTGAATGCTTTCCCAAATAGAGGAGGTGAAACTACATTTGAAGTATACAAGTTGACTCGGTTCATGAAACTACATTTGAAGTATACAAGTTCTATACTTTTGATTGACTCGGTTTAATTAGTTAATATTGAATTACCCTAATTACATGGCATAACTATGGCTAGCATAGGCAAGTATGAGTTGAATCCCATAAAAAATGAGTACTAATAATTACCATTATCCTATTATCTAGTATTTAGATTGAGTGTTGATTTTTTTAATGAAACTAATGCTTAAGTAGATAAAAATAAAGTTAGAAACAATAACAAGCAGAGAATAAAGAAATAACTTCGAAAACAATCAATATCAAGAATTAGTATCTAGGTAATGAATAAAACCGTTAAATAATTAACCTTTTATTATGCAATTGTTTTATTGACTATTGGAAAGTGGAAACCTATCGTATGCTAATAACTCACTTGAGACCACTAACAACTAATCTTAGGTTTATCAACTAAATTACTTAGGTTAATGATTTTAAGATTGCTTTGCTAACTAAATTACTTAGGTTAATGATTTTAAGATTGCTTTACTGTCTTTTGCTACCAAGTTTGACCCTAATCCAAAGGGTTTATGTCGAGCTATCTCTAGGTTTGCAATCAACTTCTTTGAATTACGGTAGATCTATTCATCCATAGGATTTCTCAATATCTATGTTATAAAATCAGATTATGTACTAATATTTTAGATATATTAGAATATATATTAAACAAATAATTGAATCATAATAGATCAACCAAAGTAATTAAATTAAATAAAAAGTCAAAAAATATTGTAAGACAAACTAGGGTTCATCACACTTAGATACTAACAAGATGTTTAGTTACATACGATAAAAAACTAAAATGTAAATAGGAAGAAAAAGAAAGAAAAGAAGAGTTCATTAATCTATATCTCTCTTCTTTTCTATCGAATGTTCTTTCAAGGTAGAGGTTTGATAGTCTAATCTATTGGATCTATGGATGACTTCTTTGCGTTTTCCACGTCTCTAGAACAATATTGATCCTTTTGATTGATCTTTACGTTTAGAATCGCCTATGTAAGTATGCTCTCCTCTTTTGCCTATATGTATGTCCTTTTATACTAATTTTTAGAGTTTTTAGGAGAAACAAAGTTTGATACATAGCTGTGTGCTAGATCATATATATCCAAAAATCTCTAGAATTTATGATTGTAAATGGGCTGAGAGATATACACTGACTCAGACATAGCCCTGTATAACTTCTTAGCTTCAAATATTCATTTTATTATGAGTTTTCATCTGAAATCTTCTCTTTTGATCCATAAAGGTAATGATAACCTATAAATGCACTTAAAGGAAATTAAGTATCAACTATGCAATAAAAGTATAAAATATCAAGCAAAATACACCAAATAGGGATTTATAAATATGGTTGAATATGCATCTATCAAACATACCCATGATTAAGCTTTTGCTTGTCTTCAAGAAAACCATAATCAAAATTACAAATCTTTCAACATCTATCCTTCATTAATTTTGATTTGTCCATTCGTACTATAAATCATCAAGTCATATTGAATCAAATTACCATGCAATTAGGAACAAGTTATCCTAAAATTAACTTCCTAAGTCAATATTAATAGTAATCACAACAATAATTGCATTGAAACCAAAAGCATAAACCTTTACAACTTCATGAAGATTTCTCTTAATATGCTTAAGTGTTTAGGGTGATAAATATCAAACTCTCAAATCACTACATAGTAAAACTTTTATCATAGGCCTGCAATATTATCACATCTCCACCACTTATTTATAAATAAAAAAAACCAAAATGTCTTTATGCAGGTTGTAATGGGGCTTAGATACACTATGGTGACAATAATAAAGGGGTTGAATTGAAGTAAATTTACTAAAAAGACATTATAAGAGGCTTGTTTATAAATACACATGTCCTTTTATTACAACTCGATTGGTACCATATTCACAAATTTTCTTATACTTCGTTTTAATCACAATAATTTTTAGGCATTCAGTGCCATAATTAAAGAAATAATGGACCTTTCAAGCTATTCAAGTTACAAACAACCAACTAATGTTAATAATCTTTTGGGTTCAAAAAATAAAAAGGCTTCAAAACATAGGATAAAGGTTAATATGTGGGTTTTATACATTGAAAAAGGCCAAGGTTCAAACTCAGTTATTCCTAAAGATAAATTTAAGGTAAGGCAATTTTCAAAGAAATAGGCTAAAACAAGTTGTTGCATCTAAGTGCCTTTATCACTTTAATGCTTTTAATTTAACAAATATGGTCTCAATATACATAATAAAAACAAGTTCCATAATTTTTCAACTATGCATGATAACACACATGAAAGAACTAAAAAGAGCTTAAAATTTTTTGAAAATTTGCTCTTAGTCTTAAAGCTTAAAAAAATCATAGGCATATATATGTAAATAGTATGCAATTCTTATTCAATTTACTATGTCAATGATTAATAAAAATATGACTTAAAAAAGAAAATTTGTTCTAATTCTCGCCCATTTGCAGACTAATTCAAATCAGTATTCAATAATGAAATATAGTATTGATGAACATATTTCAATTAAGGCAGAATATTAGTTTACAAAATTGTATAACCGAGATTATAATAAGCTTAAGAAAATCATGAACATCTTTAATCCCTTCCTCACAGTTAAAGTTGTGCATTGTACTTAATGTATACAACATAAGTATAAATTATATATAGGTGAGACGACTTAGTGGTAGTTTCCTGAATATGACGATTTTTCTGAATTCTGATGCATCCAATATCAGATTACATCCTTGCAAAGCATAAAAGAATACTAATTAATAAAGAAAAAGAAAAACTATGTAAAAATAAAGCATCTCCCTCATTATTTGATCCTAGCTGGCCTAACAATAGAGAGTCCTCAGGTGGATGATCCTATATTGACGGAGGGGTTACAAAGGAAGTGCTCTCGCCATATGATGGAGGTGGAAATTGATGCCTAGAAGACTTACCATTAATATCGTCAACTCTCTTATCAATTCAACTGTAGGCTCAAATCATCCTAATTGCTCAATTGTAGTCTAAAGCCATCCTACCTACCAAAAAAGCTTTGCCTATTGTCATCAAATAGTCTTTTGAGTTCCCACAAGCTGGTGCATCTATCTTTTCAATAATCTTATCTTTAGATGAGCTAGTTTTTGCTTCGTAAATTTGGGACCTCTCAAAATATCTGACTTTGGGTCTTTATCTCCCATATTAGGCAGCAGTGGCTATGTTTACGGTGGCTACTCCACTATAAGTGGCTCTACTCTATCTCCACCCTCTACTACTAGCTCATTTAGTTCCTTAATAAGTTTGTAGATATCACTTGTGGGACCCTGATGTTTATGCACCATGCACATATGCTGCATTACTTATATGCTGCATTGGTGGTAGTCGATCAAATAAACTCATCCATCATGCTAGTCTAGTAAAATATGGTCTATCACAGATTGTGTCAACCTTTTTTTCTTCACTCTGATGCTTTCTGAATCGGACAGATGCATATCCCAGGTAAATTGGAATTTTCTCTCTTATACTCCATAGGTAGTACACGTTTATGTTCCTGATGACTCCACAACTATCACCCTAACCTCTCAACTTATGGCTCAAAATATCATGGATGTATCTGAGCACGAAATATGACAATGTAGAAGCCTTAGAATTGCTTAGGTAATATTCATCTTTTGTTCTAATCGTATGTTAGAACTGTAGAGGGGAAAATCTATAAGGAAAGCCTATTTTTAGTGTATTGTACTCTAGTGTCCACATGTACTCTTGGTTGTAAAGATGCATTATGATGGAGGATTTCGTGTAGCACATTTGAAAAATTTCTCCCATTATCTAAAACTGGATCTTGTTAGGTTGTTCCTTATCATGGCAACCTCTCTCCATAAATAATATGGAGAGGACCTCTAGTGTAAGCTGTTTTTAGGTTGGCTCCTCAATCATAAAAAGCCAGGATCATACATCAAAGTTGACAAGGTAAAGAATTCGTTGGGCTAAGCCAACTTGGTTTAGTGCCTCCTAATCGATGAATCGGTTAGTACCTAACTTCTTATCCTTTAGCCTCTAGTACTACTCCTCCTAGGCCCCGATATTGAATAATAACATCCTCTTCTGCTTTAGGGGTTGAGTTGAACTTGAGGAACCTTCTCCTTTTTGTTGCTTCGTAGTGAGTTCCTTTTCTTGTTGTGATTTTGTCATTTGTGCCTAAAACTTTGAACAAGTGTGAGAAAATTTTGTAGATAAATGGTATGCCTATCTTTTTCCTCCATTTAAAGTTTATTATGCTTGCTAATATTCCTATCCCCAACAATGATGCTAAAAACTTGATTAAATCTGTTTAATTATTCAATATTGAATTAACTACAAGTGCACGACATAGAAGTAGCTAGCATAAGTTAGTATAGGTTGAATCCCACAAAGGCAATGAATACTAGTAGTTATCGTTATCCTCTTATCTTTTCTATGAATTGAGTGTTGGTTTTTTAATTAAAAGTAACACTTAAGTAGATAAAATAAAAAGGAAAAATAATTAACAGAAAATAAAGAAATTGTTTTTAAAACAATTAATATCAAGAATTAGTGTCTAAGTAATGAATCCCTTTAAACCATTAAATAATTAACCCTTTATTATGCAATTGTTTTATTGACCATTAAACTGTGGAAATTCCTATCATATGCTAAAAACTTACTCGAAACTATTAACAACTAATCTTAGGTTTATTAATCAAAATACTCAAATTAAAGATTCTAAGATTGCTTTACCAATTTGAGAATTCTACTATTAAGTTTGAACCTAATCCAAAGGATTTATATCAACCTATCTCTAGGTTTGTAATCAAATCCTTTCAATTACAATAGACGTATTCATACACAAAAATTCTCAATCTTTATATTATGAAATCAGATTATGTGCTAATATTTTGGATATATTAGAACATATATTAACCATGTAATTCAATCACAAGAGATCAGTCAAAACGATTACATTAAATAAAAGATTTAAAATATATTATAGAACAAAATAGGTTCATTACTCCTAGAGACTAACAAGGCATTTAGTTACACATGATAGAAAATGAAATCAAACATAAATAGGATGAAAAACGAATAGAAAACAAAGAGTTTGTAATTTTAAATCTCCCTTCTTTTCTATCAAATGTTCTTACAAGGTAGATGTTTGATGATGTAATCTATTGTATTAGTCGATGATTTCTTCATAATTTTCATGTCTCTAGATCAATATCACCCCTTTTGAATGATCTCTATGTCTAAAATTGCCTCTGTATGTTGTTCTCCTTTTTTTTCTTCCTTTGTTTACATCTTTTTATGATAATTTCTAAGAGATACATAGTCTGATATATGCCTGTGTATTAGAACATGTATATCCCAAAATCTCTAAAGTTTACAATTATGTAGAAGCTTAGAAATTAACATAGGCTCAGACACGGTTATGCATCCCTTCTTTGCTTCAAATATTCATTTTATGCCACGTTTTTATCTTAATCCATCTCCTTTTGGTCTATAAAGGCAATTATAACCTATAAATGCACTTGGAGCAAATTAAGTACCAATTATACATAAAACTATAAAATATTAAGAAAAATTTATCAAATATGGGTGTATAGATATGGTTAAATATGCTTTTATCAAATTTTAAGTTCAGTCACACATAATTCATATAACTTGTCATTTGAACAGATTATCCCATCCTTAATCTTCAGTTTTCCTTTAGTTGCAAACCAAGTAGTGAAAGAGGCTTTAGGCTTGAAAGATTCTTTCCATACAACATTGTGTCAAAGAATGAGAGGACTAAGAGGCCTAAAAGCTTTGATGCATTAGGAGTTTGAATAGTCTCCATTGTTCCTTAAACACCAAACAAGCTTGTCTGGGGTGTGTAAATTAGGCTGATGGCTAGGAAATTAGCTTTGGAGCTTATTAGCACCCCGACCTTGAAAATGCATCTTTGAGTGAGGGGAAGGGGTTAACACTTTTCATGTCTTCTTTAAGCTTATTATAATCTTAGTTATTAAATTTTATAAACTGATATTATGACTTAATTGAAATTTGTCCATCAATACTTTACTTCATTATTGAATATTGATTTGAATTAGTCTGCATAAGGATCAGATTTAGAATAAAATTATTTTTATAAGTTATATTTTTATCAATCATTAAGATAGTCAAATTGAAAGGAAATTGTATACTATTTACACGCATTAACCCATCTTTTTCGAGAGCTTTTGAGTCTACAAGCAAAATACCAACAATTTTAAAGTTCTTTTATTTCTTTCATGTATGTCATCATGTATAGTTGAATGATTCTAAAACTTTCTTTCATTATACATACTGATATCATATTTGTTAAATCAGAAGCATTGAAGTGATAAAGGCACTTAGATTCAACGACTTGTTTTAGCCTATTTCTTTATTATTTACCTTACCTATAAGTTATCTTTAGGAATATCCAAGCTAAGCTTTAACCTTTTTCATTGATTATACCCAATTATTTACCTTTATTCTATTTTTCTTTTAGGCCTTTTTTCTTTTAAAGCTTGAAGGTTATTTGTAGTTGGACCCCAAACTTAAGCACTGCTGTGACTTAAGAAGTCACAACCATGACTTCTACTATTAAGCACATTTGTGACTTAAGAAGTCACAACTGTGACTTCTCTTACTTTACTTAGAAATTAGAATTTATTAAATTAGAATCTATTAGAGTTTAGTCATGAATATATTTATTTACATGTGTTTGCATGTATTAAATAGAAATGTTAGAATTAAGTTAAGGAGTACATAGGCAATAAATTAAATGTGGAAGGGTAAGCTTGGAAAGAAAAAAGTTGTCTTAAAATAACTAAGAGAAGAAATGAGAAAGATGAACAGAGATGTATTAAAGAAGTAAGTAAGAAAGAAAGAAAAACGTAAAAGGACATAGAAGAAGAGAAGGAGAAAATGAACAAGAAGAAAAGAAGAAGGAAAGAAAGAAAAAGAAGAAAGAAGAAAAAAGAAGAGGATTTTAGCTGAGTTTTAGGTAAACTTTATCTTTTCTTCTTACTTTGGTAGGAGAAGGAATTAGAGAAAACGAGTTTTAAGTGCTGGAAATAAAAGGAGAAAGGAGAGGACCAAGAAACCTATTTTGAGTTTTATGGATTTTCAACTAGATCTTAGTTATTGTAGCTTAGATAAACCATGACTGGATTAAGTCTAAGCTCATTTTTAGATATTAAGGCTTTATGGATTTTCTATTTGTATATTAGTTTAAATGAAAGTTTGGTTGTTTGAAGGAAACCAAGAAAATCAAAGGCAAGAGCAAGAGAAAAGGAGAACTTAAGTTTGGACTTAATATTAATTAGGTGGGTAATATGTTTATAGTTATTGTGTGATGGGTTGATTCTTGCTTGCTTGTGTGCTAAATTGCTTGACTTTGAATTATTTTGATTGTTGGAAATTGCTCGATGATTTATTATCATGCTATGCCTTGAATGTTTATTTTACGACATTTTGTGTTAATGAAAAGAGGAAAAAACATGAAAGTATGAACATGTGATGAAATGAATAGAGCATCGAAACTTGTTTGTGTTTGGGCAAGAGAGATGTCACTTTGTTCGTCACACACACACACACACACACACCCACACACACACACACACACACACACACACACACAAAAACACACACAAACACACACACACAAAAACACACAAACACACAAAAACAAAAACAAAAAAACA
>JAOSBO010022821.1:0-12053 GCA_027563915.1 Erythroxylum rotundifolium
TTTGAGAAAGTTAGGAGCGGTGGGCCCTCCAGGCCGTTTGACCTCCGAATGTTGGGCTTCGGAAGCGGGGCCCAACATAATGTGTTTATGAGAGTATCACCTTGGAAAGGAATGCTGAGGTTTAGTAAAAATGGCTATTTAAGCTTTAGATACATTGGTCCTTATAAGATCATTAAGAGAGTTGGACCACTGGCTTATAAGTTGGCCTTACCTACTTAGATGGCTCAGATTCACAATGTGTTCCATGTCAGTACGCTTAGGAGATATCGATCTAATCTTACTCATATGTTATCGACTAAGGAAGTTGAAATTACAAATAATCTAAGTCATGTTGAAGAACTAGTAAAGATAATTGGCTATTAAAATAAGCAGTTAAGGAACTGAGTGATTCTATTAGTGAAAGATCTTTGGAGAAATCATTCAAGTGAGGAAGCCATATGGGAAACAAAGGAGCACATGAGGAACTAATACCCTTACCTATTTGACCATACATGTAAGAATTTCGAGGACAAAATTTCTTAAGGGGGGAATTGTAATATCTGGTTTTCTGAAACATATATAAGGAAATTTTGAAGCATGGGTACAGGATCCTCTACATGTGAGACCTATTGCTCTTGCAATTTGGGATCCTCATTTTGGTCAACCAGCTATAGAAGCGTTTACTCGAGGGGGTGCTCTTGGCCCAGTGAATATCGCTTGTTCGGGTTCAACTTTAGATCATTTGCGAATGAGTGATAGAATTGAGAATTTAAGAAAATGCATTTCATTTGCATAGCACACATACATAAACTGTAATTTGAACACAGTATAAGTTAGCATATGTACTCAATTGACATATCCTGGGATATGAAAAAAAAAAAGTGAAGTGAAAATGATGTGAATTGAATTGTTATATCTTGAATTTTTTTTTGAATGGATTACAATTGGTATTTTGGAATTAATTGTGATTAATTAGGAGATTGTTGAATTAATATTTACATTTGGATTAGGAAAAATGCCAAGTGGTAGGATAATTAGATACATGAAAAATTAGGGTGACTAAGCCTATAGTTGAGTCACATTTGGCATAGTTAAATGAGTGACAAATAGACTAGTAATTAATTGACAAATGGACCAATTATTATGTGACAAGTGGACCAATTATTAAGAGACATGTGGAATAATTAATGAGTGACCAATGGCAACATATTAAGGAGATTAGTGGCAGCTTAATTAAGAAACAAATGGTTAATATGCCTTAAGACAAATGTAGAGATTAAAAGTTGACACCTAGCATCTTGACTAAACAAAGTTTTGGCTAGTTTCTTCATTCTCCTTCACCACCGAAACTGCTCCTTCTTCTCTCTAAATTTTTCCTGAACCCTAGCTAAGTTTCTTCACCAAAATTATACGTACAACCTTCACCAATTAGCTAAGAAATCTGTTGAAAGAGGTCTTCAGCTTGCTGCCAAAAACCAGCTCATCTTCACCTTGGAATTGTGTAAATTTTGTTTGCTTAGAAGAATTAGTTAATCTGGAATTTTGAGCCGAATTAAAATCCTAACAAGTAAGTGGCAATTTGATCTTTATGGCACGTTAAGTGGTATGAGAATGATGCTTGAATTGGAATGAAATGCATGTGATATTAGTGATGAAATGTACTAGAATGTGTTGACTGACCTTGGAAGTTTTTCTATTTTGTTTCTGATATATGAAAAATTTGGAGTATAGGGCATTATGTGGACGAAATAGGTCTGGATTTGAAGTATAATGAAGGTGGATTTATGGTAAAGAAAGGTGTTAATTAAGTGTTCTTGAATTGAGAAATAACTAGGACTATATGCATGATAATGTAAGATAGTTTCTGGTTTGATTTTGATGCATGAAAGACAATGATTTGTGAGACATTCATTGAATATTGATGAGTAATTGGAGTATGAGTTAGGCATAATAAAGGTATAATTGATGAACTATAAATAAGATGTTTTAACTTTGGTATAAAGATGTCAAAACCTGGAAAATTTTGTTGGAAAAGGGCAAGCCACGATCGTGGAACCCATCCCATAATAGTGGACAAATGCAATAGCTTCCGTCACAATCATGGGGAGGTACCCCACAATCGTGGGTAGGGAATTTATATGCTAATGTTTGATTTGTTCAATGGTTGAACCAATTAAGGATAAGGTTTTCAACTATGATGCATTTAGACTTGATTAGGGCTTAAAATGAACCTAATTTGATGTTGCAAAAGTTAGTTAAATGTGTGATAAGTTTTGATTGATAATTGATGTTATACCTTAAGCAGAAGATTGTTTGATATCAATGTATCTAAGTTTGAAATGAAGGAGTGTTAAAGGGTTGAAGATGTTCATATGAATGCAAATGTAATACAAAGGTTATAAATATTGCATTATGAATGAATGAATGAGAATTGGGAGTTATGTGAATACTTGTAATGCTAGAAAAGAGTTAGTAAATGTATGATTAATAAAAATTAGCATGATCAAGTGAACTTAAGATATTAACCTAATTGTAAATAGGCTATGATATTTGAGCTATTTACAAACAAGCTATGATGTGTGATTGATCATGAGTTGTAATTAAGAAAAACATACCCGGGAAAGTCATTAATTATGCATTAAACATGGCACATATATATTTGCATAATTGAATATGTATTTGTTTGATCACTTTAGTAATGTGTACAATGCATGTGTATTTAGATGCTTAAGTCAAACGTTATCAATAAGACATTGCCGAGTCATCCAAGCAATAGCGCATACTAGAGCGTACTGTGAGTCAACCTAGATGCACTCACTTGGATTGACTTATTTCTATTTAATTCCCATATATGGAACTGTGAACGATTGATTGTGATAATTTTAGACTTTAATGATCTGAGGAGTTTGATATTTGGGAATAAATTGGAAGTATTCTGTTTGCATATGAAGCTGGAAGATATCTATATTCTCAATGAAAGTTGAATGCTGGACAGAGATCTGATGAACATGAGATTCTTTCTATGCATAATGAATAAATGATATTGTTAGCATATTTTGAGATTTGATGCATCACATTCATATGAATGATCATATAAAGGCGTTGTGACTGGAATAGCCAGTCTGAAAGAACTTTAAGCTCAAAAATCTGAAATTTGCACATAGAGCTGGATTCTATGATTAATGAGCCTAGTACCCACAATAGGTATGGGACAATATCTGTATCTATATCTAAAAGTCACTCAGTCACAACAAATAATAACAAACTTGGAGTCTCATTTGCATCTGCACTTATACATTTATGATGAATGATATGATTGTGAATTTATTTCTGAACTTGTGATGATAATGTGTTATGCCATACTTGCGTAATTGATGATAAAGTTATTGATTAGAATATGATTAATCTAAAAGAGTATATGAAATGTGTCACATTGAGCATGTCTTATTGAGATAAGTAATGTTGTGAATTTGGATGGATGTAGTTATTTATGTATGTGTCATGAGTGAAATCATCAATGATGGTTCATTCATTGAGTTCACAAAACTAATCAAAATTGTAATGTGACTTTTTAGGTACGAGATAGGAGACATATTTTTCTAAGACAGACTACAGCTATTGATTTTGGACAAAAGAATGGTGCAAAGGTCTACTAGCTGACGTCTGAGGAATAGGAGACTGTTTTCATGTAGTTTTCTGATGTTATGTGCATATAGAACTTTTGTATAAAGGATTGTAAACTTTCAAATGTTCTAGTATTGTAAATATTTGTTTAAATGAAAGCACTACTACAATGTAAATCATGTTTGCAAATAAAATGAGAAGTTGAGTTTTTAAGTATTTTGTTATTCTTTATGATGCCATATAAGAGAACATAACTACTCTAACATGCCATTATCATAAGATATGTACTTGAATGTCCTCAAGATGTTTTGATATATACTCTATGGTAGTGGCGTGTTACAATTGATTCTTTTATGTTAGATCATGATTTCTCCAAGAGCATGTATGATAGTTATATTTACTTCCAGAAGTTAGATGATAACTCATTCATCTATTTATTGTTATATATTGATGATATACTCATTGCTGCCAAAAATGTCATAGATATTAATCATTTGAAGGCATTATTACATGGTGAATTTGAGATGAAAGCTTTGGGAGCAGTGAAGAAAATTCTTGGCAGGTAGATAAGATGTGATCGAAGAGTTGGTAAATAGTTTTTGACACAGGAGAGTTACCTCAATAAATTCTTGGAAAGATTTGGCATACGAGATGCCAAAGCGGTTAGTAGTCCTCTTGCTCATTTTAAACTATCTGTTGCTCAATCACCGCAGTCATAGGAAGAAGAAGATTATATGGCACATGTTCCTTATTCTAGTGTCGTCGGCAATATTATATATGCTATGGTATGTACTCATCCCGATATTTCACAAGATGTTAGTGTCGTTACTAGGTATATGGCTAATTTTGGTGAAGAACATTAGCAGGCTATAAAATGGATTATCATATACTTGGAGGGTACTTAGAACTTTGATTTGGAGTTTGGTAGAACCACTAACAATTTGGTTGGTTTTGTAGATTCTAATTATGCTGATGATCTCGACAAACGTAAGTCTCTGACAGGTTATATATTTTGTATTAGAGGAAGTGTCGTTAGTTACAAAGCTATTTTACAACATGTAGTGGCTTTATATACTATTAAAGCAGAGTATATGGCAGTCACTGAGGCTAGCAAAATAGCATTATAGTTGAGAAGTTTATTTAGTGAGTTATCTCTACATTAAGGGGTTACTAGCGTTTATTATGATAGTCAGAGTCTAGTCATTTGATAAAAGACCAGATGTACCATAAAAAGGATGAAACATGTTGATGTTAAGTATCATTTTATTCAGGATACTATTGCAGAGAAGAAGGTTTTTATTCAGAAGATCAATACTAAAGACAATCCTACTGATATGTTCAAAAAGACTCTCCCAATTTACAAGTTCAAGCAGTGCTTAGACTTGATTGATGTTTATAGTTAGCGATATAGCCCTTTGGGCATCACTGTCGAAGGTGAAGCGGATCACTAATTGTTCAGGACCAAGTCAAAGGTGAAGATTTGTTGACAAAAGTGTCTTGGCCCTTTCAATGAGTCAAATATTGGTCAACAAACATTGAAAATTGTCCATATGATGGCAAATGTTGTTGGATTACTTTTCTGGCCCAAACAGACTTTTCTAGCTATGTCTAGCTAAAAGTCATCAAGCATATTTCTGGCATGAATTTTTTCTTGCCTGAAGATTATGGAGAGGTTGGAAAATTTGACAGAATTCCTTAGATGAAAGCTCAAACATTTGTATTATAAATAGAGGAGTTTGTTGAAACTTCAAATGCACCATTCCTTCTCAATTCAGTCACTACATTTTTTTTCACAGAAAGCTTCTATTTATTTGGAAGTAGTAGTAGTTGCAAAGCTTCTGTACCAATTTTTTGTACTTTTGTACATTCTCCACATTTTAGTGAATTTAGCTCATCCTTCAGCTATGGACGTAGGTCACATTGACCGAACCACGTAAATCCTTGTTTTCAATGTCCAATTTATTTGCTTTTTCTTTATTTTTCATTGCTCTATTACGAGCTATTTAATGTAACTGGATTTGGATTTGGGGTATTTTACCTAACAAAAAAAATTAGAATATTCAAACATATTTTAGACCCATGATTTTTTTTATTTTAATTGAATATTGTAATCACAAGAAATCCGAAGTAATTCAATTTAAAATATGTACCATACCTGTATCTATTCTTATAAAAGCAAGTGTTGTAAAGAAATTAAAAAGATAAATAGGGAAACTTGCCCAATCTTAACATTGTTATGAATTAGTTGAAGGGATCAGATTTGTATTTTTCCCCAAAAATAAATATTTGTATTTGATCTTTTATGTCATTCCTACTATGAAACTTGTATTAATATAGTAGAAGAAAGTTTATTTTGGTCTTCAAATTTTTCTTTTAAATTTTATCGAACTTTTTAAAGTGCATTTAAGTTCTCAAATTATTTTTTTTGTTAAATTATCTTCTACAAAGTTATGAATATCGTACTAGCCCTGTGACCAGATTGGGTTTTGGTATGGTACTATACTAGTATCGGTCAATACTAGATACAGTTTCGGATAATTTTTTAAATTTATGAAATAGTCCCTGAATTTTTTTTAAATTGCAAAATAATTCGTTGTCATATTGTACAATTGTACTGCATAGTTTATAGATTTACATCAACCTTGTCTCCAAAAATCATAATAATAAATAATAACCACAATTAATATGAAATAATAATAATTTTTAGATATTTCACATATAAATAATAACCACAATTAATATGAAAAAAGACAATTTTCATCATACGAATATAAAATTAAAAACAATAGAAAGTATTAAAAATATTAAAATTTCATCATATAATAAATGATAATTACATCAAAATATCCAATAAAAAAACAGTAAATATCCTTAACTCTCAAATTATTACAATTTACGACAAGAGTTCGTAATGAAGAAATAACCAAGTATAAGTGAAACATGAAACAAAAATATTTACAATTACATTACATATACAGAATTTAACATACACATCAAATATAAGTAAAATTAAAAGAAGAGGAAAAACAAAAACGTGGAACTTCATTCAATCATCTATGGGAGGATGTCCACTATGACTATATTGACCCCAGTTATCATTTGGTATAAAATCCTCGTCACTGAGAGGAGTCTCATCATTATCATCATTCAAATTTAATGCACCAAATAATATGTCAATGCTTGCTCAACCAAAATTATCTTCCAAGCCATTCACATCTACTAAACTTGGTTCCTCAAAAACCCAATCTGTGAAAAGATTAATGTTATCAATGCAAATTGGATCTACTGAACTACTTGTTCTGTTCAGGGTCTTAGTAAACAATAAAATTTAATTATAAAAAATTATGTTGAAATCAATAATGATAATAACATACCTTTTCTGAAGATTAAATTGTAACGAATGAATACCAAGTCATTTAATCTCTTGTTCTCCAATCTATTCCTTTTCTCAGAATGAATGAATTCAAATGTGCTCTAATTCTGTTCACAGCCTATTGTAGTCACATATTAACTTAAAATTCGAATTGCAAACCTTTGCAATTCTGGAACATCATTTCTGAATAGATCCCACCAAGAAACTATAAGTCATAAGACAATAAAAATAGCAATATAAATAAAATAAAGTGCTAATTAATTTTCAATAAATAAGAAAAGGGAAACAACTAATACTTGAAGAAAGTTTTGCTCTTTTTCTAATAGCAATTGACAATCCAAAAGACTGCTTATAAAGCTCCATTTGTATGCTCAGAATATCTTGCATCATCTTATAGGCAACAATTGTTGTAATAGTGAATAGTATTCCTCTACTAACTTAAGCTTTCTTTGTAAAATTCGGTTTTAAATAGACGCTAGAATTCAAAAATTCCCAGCTACAAACAATGGAAAATAAAGTTGTCTTTCTCATCTCTCATTGATGACTGCAAGATAAGGTGTCTATAAAGAAGACCTATTCTTCATATTAGCCTTGATTGTTTTCTTCGCCACCTCCATGACATCATAAAAATAACCCACTATTGTCTTTTCTTCCCTATTAGCCAAATGAATTACCCTCACCAAAGGCTGACAAACTCAAATAACAAATTGGCATTAAGACTAAAATTCACTATCTTTCAATATAATTCTAGAAACCTCCAATCTAGCATTAGACCTAGCATGCTAAGAAACAACCTACTTATTATTTGTAAACATCTATCTTAACTCTTTCTCCATCATGACAAAATACTGAAGTGATAATAAATTCATTGCAAACCTTGTCATAGTAGAATGACACAAATTTCTACCATTGGTAAATTCCTTTCTCATTAAGTTCAACATCCATACACGATTATAGATGAACTTGGTTACTTTTTTATCTTTCTACATTGTCTCATCTGTTGGCCCTAAATTTTTCTTTTATTTAGTTAAGTATGAATTAAATGAATAATGAGGTTTTGATTATTTATTTTTGGAATTTAATTATTGTGCTAATGTTAGTAGGATTTTATTATATGGTTTAGTGGTATTAAAGTAGTAAGAAGGTTAAAGGGTAATTTTGGAAGATCATTTAAGGGGGAAAGAATATAAGCTTATAAGGAAGGGTAAAATGGACTTTTTGGGCTCATTAAGGGTTAAAAGGGGAAGAAAATAAGATGTCTTGCAAATGAAAAAGGAGAAAAACGAAAATTGAGAGAGGAAAAGTGGAAGTGTCGTGGGAGAGCAGAAAGGAAGAGAAGGTTAAGCTAGGTTTCCAAATTTCTTAGTCTTAGAGAGTGATTTTGAAGTTGTTCAAGAAGGGAAAAAGAGAGAGGAAGATTAGTGCTTCCATTTAAGCTAAGAAATTCATCAATTGGTGAAGGTTTAAGGTAAGTCTATGTTTGAACTTTTGGATTTTTGGAAGGGTTTTGATTCATGAAGCTTAAGAAATGCATGGGTTTAAGTATTCTAATATTAATGTTAGTGTATGTATTTCTTTGAGCTCTAAATTGGAAGTCCTATTGAAATTGGGATTTTGGCAATATTGAAGGAAATCAAGAGGAGAGGCAAGAGGAGCAAGAGGAGAGGCATCTTTGAGCTATTGATAAGCAAGGAATTCAAGGTGGGTTGCATTTTTATAATTGAATAACAAGCCATTATTATTCTTCAAAACCAAGAAAATAAATGTTTCGATCTTTTTATAAATATGCATTCATTGTTCTTTAAATGCTTTGATAAAGTGTTATGTGCTTACCATATGAAGAATTTATAAAAAGAATGTGAAAATGATTTTACTAAGTTATGAAATCGCCTTTCGAAAAACATGCCATTTTGGGCAACAAGTTTACAAGATATGAAATACATGTTATGTGGGTTTGGTTTGGTCCATTCTGTTCGTCAAGTGCACTTTGACTAAAGGCTTCTCCCGCCTACCTACTAGTGGCACAAAGCTCCTTCAAAGACTGCCTCATGTTTACGACTACGTAAAACCATTATGCGGGATTGTGTTAGTTCGTTCTGTTTACGACTACACAGAACCATTTCATGGGAATGTGTTAGCTCGTTCTATTTATGGACCACCCAACCATTTTGATGTGCTTATATGTTGACAAGTTTATTGAATGCATGATTTGAATTGTTTATAAAGTGTTTGATGATTTGAGAATTGGGAAATATGTGTTTCATTATGCATTGTACATTTTTAAATGGTTTTGCTTGTTACTGATTATAAAACTATTACCCACGAGCTTTAAGCTCACCCCCATTCCATCCCATCTATAGGTGATAAGCAAGAAATCGAGTGATCAAGCCTAAAGGCATTACTCAGGATTTTACTTATTTTGTATTTTAAGTTAGCTTTTGTAAAACAAGGCTTTAGTTGCATTTTGGGCAACTCGACTTGGTGTAACTTTTGTATTTTTGGATCATGATGTATTAAGGCTTGAAATGCCCGTTAAAGCTTTGTAAACTCTCATCTTTTGATGGTAATGAAATATGATTGGGTTCTTGTTTACGATTCTCAAAGCTTGTACATTTCATTTATTTTAAGCATTCGTAAGGGCAAAGTTTTGGGTGTTTTGACTTCTAGGGCAAATCCGAAATAATATGGGCTGAATTAGACAAAATTGTCTTTTTAGAAGGGGTAAATTATCTTTCTAGGTTTCCAATGATAAAAAGTATGAAGTTTTTGGAAATTGGGATTGAGAGATATGATCATTATGAGTTAGTAATGTTGAACAGGATGCATATAGGACAGCTATAGTGAAAGATGAGAATTTGTTATATGTGATGAATTAATGAAGTTGAGATTTGTGAGTTTGATGAAAGTGATGTGATAATGGAATGTTTGTGGAGTGACATTGCATTAAAAGAAGTGATTTTGGGAAGATTTTGAGTGCAAATGCTATGGGATGTTTGGGTCAGGGATTGCAGATTCGGAGGTTTCACCGCGACGAACTTTTCTAGAAAGGTACTTCTATTTCTACCTCGAAATTTCTCCACGACGAAGTTTAGAGTTTAGCCGCAACGAACTTTTCCCGAGAGGTCCTAGGAACATTGTTCTAATTTCGTCATAGTGAAACATTTAGTTTGCCGCGGCGAACTTTTCCCCAAGAGATTCTTCAAAATATCTCCTAACTTCGCCGCAACGAAACATATAGTTTGCCACAACGAACCTGCGCCACGCTGATGTTGAAGTTTTCGAATTTCCTCTCTTTTGTTACCCGAACGTATTAAGCTGTCACTTCAAGATAAGCAAAAAGGGACCCCAGGATTCAACACTACTAATACTTTATAAGAATGTAGATGAACTAAAGAGGGTTCATGGAAATAACCCTACAAAGGAATTACACATGTTCATGTTCTTAGTCATCTGGAATTGTTAGGCTCCAGAATGTCCAGCATCATCAATACTAAGAAAATACCTAGGATCCCTTATATTCTCAAGCGTTAGGCCAATGTAATGTACAACATAAAGAGTCCAAAAAAAAAGAATTATACTTATTTTGTAACCTCCTTGTTGCCATTTTATAAGCATAATCATTTTCAATAATGAACTGAACAATATTTTCTGGCCCCACTTCATTCACAACTTTATCAAATATCTCAAATAAATTATCAACGTTCCTAATAAGGCCAGATGCATCAATAGACTTCAAAAACATTGAGTCAATTGCACAATAAACCAAAAAAATAAGAATAGGTTCTTGTTTAACTATCATACATGATTTAACACCCATAAGTAGCCCAATATACTTTTCATTCTTTCAAATAACTGTAATTTTAGAAACTGAGCAACTTAAAAGTTTAGCTCTTAAGTCATCAGTCAAAGGAGCTTGGTATCCTAGATCATAAGAGGCTATAACATCCACCATAGGTTGACAATAGTAGGATTAGGAAGCATTGAATGATGCACCTGTATCATACCACCATCTAGCTAATGTCATATCTACATTGTGAACTTCCTCTCTTGATTCTACAACACTATGAATTAAAGGTTGGGCTCTAGGTGTTATTTATGGTGTAAAAAAATTCGTCATCTGCCTCCTTCTTTTCCTAACCTTAGGTCTAGGTGTAACATTCACTTCTTCCTAAGCTTGGGATGGAACACAACCACATCCACCTTTAACGTTTCCACAATCATCACAAAATCCAGCAAACGAACATCCACTACTAATTTGATAATTCAGCCTCTCCTTTCTGTCTTTCTCGTGTTGATATTCTTCAAGCAAATTTTTCATTGGCCACTTCACATCATAACTCACTTTTTTATAAAGTTCTAGATCTCCTTTAACCCTCTAAATGCTTCTTTAATCGGGTGATTCTCTCACCTTTCAAATGCTTTTTTTGAAACAAGCAAATTTTGTGGTTCTTCATACTTGGGACCAATGTAGCATGAACCCAAACTAGATCATTGTATCTTCCTGAAGTGGTTTGATCAGGAGTACTTGAACTTCCTTTCATTTATTTATCACAATACTGAAGCAGTTTGATCAGGAGCTCTTAAACTTCCTTCCATTTATTTGTAACAATAAATCAAGACATGTATCAAAATCATACATAATATAATTTCATCCAACACAATCCAATTTTATCTAACACAATTCATCAATAAGTTCAAAACCAACAATTCAAGTTTTCAACATATACAATTATGCAATACGCAAGCTCATCATATGTAATATAACTCATTTTGTATGATTACATCATACACAATTTGATTTCATCCAACATGGTCCAATTTTGTCCAACATAATTCAAAATACACTTATTTTTCCTTCTACTATATTGCTATTCTTACCTCATCTTTTCATGTCTCTTTAAAAGTCAAAGAAAAGAAAAACCAAAGTCTTCTCTTCTTATGATAAAACTAACCAATGGTTTGACAAATTTAGGTGGTATCCGAAAGTAAATCTGCTAGCTTTCTTGGTCTATTATATGATATGTATAACAATTTAATTGTCATTACCAATTAATCTACTAATCAACTTGACAATTTA
>JAOSBO010022879.1:0-12049 GCA_027563915.1 Erythroxylum rotundifolium
TCCAAAAATGCCCTTATATCACCTTACAACATTAATACTTTAATTCCATCAATCTATGAAATAAATCCTCCCAAACTCGAAATAATAATTAAACTCCAAATAAAATGATTTATCTAGCAATACCATAAAATTTATTCAAATCATGCTTAATAAAATAAATAAAAAATTTGGGGCCCAACATTTCTCCCCCTCTTAAAAGAATTTCGTCCTCAAAATTATTACCTGAGTCATCGAAGAGGTATGGATACTTCTCCTTTATGGCCTCTAGTGGCTCCCACGTGGCCTCTTCTATCAAATGGTTTCTCCATAGGACTTTTACTAGTTGAACCGTCTTGTTCCTAAGAACCTTTTCTTTGGTGTCCAAAATCTCCATTAGAATCTCCTCATAACTCAGATCATCTCTCCACTAAATCTTAATGGTCTGAATGAGGTGGGAGGGATCCTATCTATACCTCCTCAATATGGAAACATGAAAAACATCATGTATCTGAGACAATTCCTATGGCAGTGCCAACCTATAGGCTAGCTATCCAATCTTCTCAAGAATTTCATAAGGACCCACATACCTCAGGCTCAATTTGCCCTTCTTGCCAAATCTCGTTACTCCTTTCCAAGAAGATGTCTTAAGGAAAACTTTCTCACCAACTTTATACTCCATCTCCTTTTGGTGTGCATCAGCATAGCTCTTCCTTCTGTCTTGAGCTGCTTTAAGCTTAACTAAGTTGACCATGTTAACTGTCATCTGAATCAATTCTGATCCTATCAGTTTCCTTTCTCCTTCTTCGTCCCAGTATATCAGAGTTCTACACCTCCTTCCAATAGTGCCTCATATAGAGCCATTTGAATGCTTGAATGATATGAATTATTATAAGCAAATTCGATCAATGGTAAATGCTCGTCCCAAGCCCCTTTAAAATCCATCACACATGCCCTAAGCATTCCCTTTAGGGTCCGAATGGTCTTCTCAGATTGACCATCTATTTAGGGGTGAAAAGCAGTGCTAAATTTCAATTTGGTTCCCAGAGCCTTCTGTAAGCTTCCCCAAAATCTTAAAGTAAATCAAGGATCTCTGTCGAAAACTATAAAATCTAGAATGCTATGCAATCTCACTATCTCATCAATATACTTCTTTGCTAGCACATGCAGGGAATCAGTCTGTTTAATTTCTAGAAAATGAGCTGACTTCATTAGATGATCAACAATAACCTATATGGCATCATGCTTCCTACTGGTCTTGGGCAAACCCATCAGAAAGTCCATAGTCACCCTTTGCCACTTCCATTCAGGAATGGATAATGGCCTTAACTTTCCTGAAGGTGCCCAGTGTTCAACCTTGACTTGCTGACACACTAGACACTTACTTGTATATTCTGCTACATCCCTTTTCATGCCTTTCCACTAGAAATGCTCTCTCAAATCCCTATACATCCTAGTGCTACTTGGGGACATGGCATAAGGTGCATTGTGTGCTTCATACAATATCTCATCCTTTACCTCCTTGACATTCATAATACAAAGTCTACTTCCTGTAATCATGAGTCCGTCATTGCTCACTACCACCTCGAACTTTTTGCCATTCTGAATTTCTTCTCGGAGCTTGTTTAATTCTGCATCCTATGCTTGTAACTCCTTAACCTTCTCCTTGAGTATCAGTCTCACTCTGAAAGTAACAACAATACACTTAGGCTCCTCCTGTTCCAAACTTATTCTAAGCTTAGCCATCTCTTCCAACAAAGGTAGATAAACTGTCTGATTATGAGCTATTGATGATTTCTTACTCAAGGCATCAGCCACAACATTTACCCTTCCTAGATGATACTCAATCAACAAATCATAATCCTTAATTATCTCTAACCATCATCTCTGTATCAAATTAGTTCTTTTTGACTCAACAAATACTTGAGACTTTTATGATCCATAAAAATCTTTGTCTGAACTTTATACAGATAATGTCTCCAAATTTTCAAGGAAAAAATTACTACTATCAATTCCAAATCATGGGTTGAATAATTCAACTCATATGGCTTCAATTGCCGTTAAGCATAAGCTATCACCCTGTCTTCATGCATCAACACATCCAAAACCCTTTCTTGAAGCATCACTATACACTGTATAACCCTCATCTCTAGTGGACAAAATGAAAACTGGAGCACTTGTTAATCTGCTCTTGATCTCCTTAAAGCTTTCCTGACATTCCTCACTCCAGATAAATTTCTGATTATTCCTCAATAACTTGGTCATCGGCACAGCTATCATAGAAAATCCTTCAACAAATCTCCTATAATATCCTATTAGACCTAGAAAACTCCTCACTTTTACCACTATCTTTGATGTATGTCAATTCACCACAGCTTCAACCTTCCTCGGATCAACATGTACCCCATCTTTCAAAATTACATGTCCAAGGAATACTTCGTCATGAAACCAAAACTCACAATTGCTGAACTTAGCAAAAAGCTCCTTCTCCCTCAGTGTTTACAATACTATTCTGAGATGTTCCTCATATTCCTCTTCACTCTTGGAATAAAACAGAATGTCATCGATAAACACTATGACAAACTGATCCAAATACTCCCTAAAGACCCTATTCATGAGATCCATAAAAGTAGCTGGAGCATTGGTCAATCTAAAAGGCATGACTAAAAACTCGTAATGTCTATACCGTGTCCTGAAGGCTGTTTTGTTTACATCAGACTCCTTGATTTTAAGCTGATGATAACCTAACCTGAGATCAATCTTTAAAAATACCTTTACTCCCTGTAGCTGGTCAAACAGATCGTCTATTCGGGGCAGAGGGTGCTTGTTTTTAATGGTCATCTTATTGATTCTTCGGTAATCAATGCACATCCACCATGTTCCATTCTTCTTCTTAAAAAAAAATGGAACTCCCCAAGGTGACAAACTTGGTCTTATGTTCCCTTTCTCTAACAGTTACTCCAATTGTTCCTTAAGCTCCTTCAATTCAGCTGGAGCCATTCTATAAGGTGGTATAGAAATGGGGGCGATTCCAGGAATCAAGTCAATGGCAAACTCGATTTCCCTCACTAGTGGCAAACTAGGTAAGTCCTTAGGGAACACATCAGGAAATTCCCTTACAGTCAAAAAATCTTATAACCTCCCTTCATTCACATAAACATTCACAACATCTGCCAAGAAGGCTTCACACCCTTTTCTCATCATCCTGTTTGCTAACAGAGCTGAAACAATTCTCGGTGATGGTGCTCCCCTGTCTCATTTCAAATTATTTGAAATTGTATATTTCAAATTGTATAAAACAATTTCAAATCATGTAAAACAATTTCAAATCATTTGAAACAATTCAAAATAATGCAAGTTGTTCATTTAAAACAATGCATTTCATTTCATGTCCTAAACAACCCATTTCATGCCTAGGATACTCCTAAACCTAGTCGCAAACCTGGACCTAAACCTAGTCATTGTGATACCATAACATATTGGAACCCGTTTTCGAAGCCCAACATTAGACACGGAATCATGAAGCATGAGCATGGAGGAAGACATAGAATTTGGAAATTCTAAAGAAAAATCCTTCGGAAGAAAAGGCGGGCTTCACCGCGGTGAACATAGGCAAGAAAATCTCACTGACCCTTCAAGTCAATTTTGCTACGGCGACAAGTATAACTTTGTCACTGCGAAGTCGTCATGAGAAAAGGAGAATTTCCTTCGGGTGAATTATGCCACGACGAACTCTTAGCTTCGGCGTGGCGAAATCCCCTGTGGCAGAACCTATAACCCAAAGTATCTATCTTACTAAAATGCAAACTTAAAATCCTTCAGCCACATTCATCAATTCAACCAAAAAAAAACAAAATGGATAAGAACCTAACCACAAACAATTTCTCAAAATCTTAATCTCATTTCCATAATCGAATACTTTGCGAAAAGCTGAAAAATCATAAACAAAACAAAACATATATTTCATTAATATCAAAACTAAGAGTTTTACAAAGCTTCAATGGCATTTCAAGCCACAATACATCATTTGCTGCATAATCCAAAAATACAAAACATATTTGAAATGCAGCTAAACCCTTAAATTCCCAAAACCTAACTAAAAATTTAAAAGTATGCAAATTTGGAGTGATGTCGTAACCCTTGACTACTCGATCTCTTACTCCTCCCCTGAAGATGGGACAGAATTGGGAGGGGGTGAGCTTAAAGCTCGTAGATAACAATTTTATATCCAGTGACAAGCAAAACCATTGAAATAATTTACATTAAATCACAAGCACATATTTCTCAAATTTTCTTCATACAATCCAATTCACAAATAACACGATCTATGCATTCATCAACTTGTTCACAAATCATAAACACACAGGCACATCCAAAATGGTTTGGGTGGATCTAAAACAGAATGTACTACACATTTCCCATAAGGGTCTTGTGTAGCCATGAACAAAACGTACTATCATAATCCCACTTAATGGTCATGCGTAGCCGTGAACTTATGGGAGTCCATGAAGGAGTTCCATGCCACTAGCGGGCAGGCGAGAGAAGCCTTTTGTCAAAGTGTACTTGACTTAACTTGGAGGACCACCACAAACCTATATAATCATACATTTCACAACTTGTAAACATATTACCTCAATGGCATTTTTCCGACACTTGATTTCATAACCATAATATCGTTTCAAAACTCAATATCTTTTCAAAAATCATTTTCATCATTCTTTCATAAACCAATAACACAATTCATATACAAACCTATGGCACAATATCAAAGCATTCAAAAAGCTTGAATAGCACATTTATAACACAATTGAAAACCTTTTAAATTTTCTTGGTTTGGATGAAACATTAAGGGCTTGTTATTTAATTATAAAAGTGTATCCCATCTTGAATCCTTCCTTGTAAAAGTGGCTTAAGGATGTCCTTCCTCTTACTCCTCTTACCTTTCTTGATCACCTTCTTGATTTCCTTTAACAATAACAAAATCCCAATTTCAATAGGAATTCTAATTTGAGAACCCTAAGAAAATATATTAACTAAAATGATTTTAGAGTACTTAAGCCCATGCATTTCCTAAGCTTCATGACCTAAAACCTTTCATAAATCCAAACCTTTGAGTCAATTTTTCATGATCATTTTGATCAAGTAAATGACAAAATTTGATAACATTTTCTTGTAGAAAAATATTTCCATTGTCTTAAGTTTCTAATGACACCAAAACCATTCAATTTGGTTCAGTATTCTAAAAGTTATGCCCAAAAAATTTTCAGGTTGTTCTTATACTAAACCAACATTCTATATTCAAATTCCATCCAAATATTGAAATCTTTAGAGGCTGAATTAGATCTCCATTTCATCATACAAGTTGTAGCCCTATGTCTCCAGTTTACACCAAATCAAAAATAATCTCATTTGGATAACTACACAAAAGTTATGCCTAAAATACCAAATCATGTTTTCTGTTAAAAAGTTGAGTTAGCTGCGGGAAAACCCTCCTTATGTCTATAGTTTACACCAAATCAAAAATAATCTCATTTGGATAACTATACAAAAAGTTATGCCTAAAATACCAAAGCATGTTCTATGTTTAAAAGTTAGCTTCGCCGTGGCGAACTTGTCCAAAAACCTATTCCGAGAATGTGTTTTGGACATTTTTCATCTTTTACTTCCCACCTTTCACATTTAACCCATCTTAACACTAACCCATCTTTTCAACTTCATTTTCAACTTCATTCCAACCCAATATCATTCACAACAAATTAATAATCTACTTTTGATCACTAACCAAACACTAAAACATTTACATAAACCATTCATCAACAACTTCCCACACATATTCACTTTATTTTCACTTCTACCCATCACTAAATATGCTTCATCTAACAATAAATAAGGGTTAATGCTTATACTTACTTGTTTTAGCCTTGAAGTCTTCAAGTTCTTCAAAAATCTCCAAAACCCTAGCTTTTTTTTCTTCTTTTCTCCACTTCTCTTTTTCTCTTCTTTCACTCACTATTTTTGCTTCCCTAAAATACAAGACTACAATTACTTCTTCCACTTTTTACCTTTAATGAGGGTGAAATTTCCAAATTTCCCTTCCATTATATCTAATGTCTAGTTAAACTTAAGTGGCCCTCCAAAAATGCCCTTATATCACCTTACAACATTAATACTTTAATTCCATCAATCCATGAAATGAATCCTCCCAAACTTGAAATAATAATTAAACTCCAAATAAAATGATTTATCTAGCAAGACCACAAAATTTATTCAAATCATGCTTAATAAAATAAATAAAAAAATTTGTGGCCCAACAACCACGATCATGACAGAGAAGAAAGAGCCAGCAATAGCTAGGCCACAATCATGCACTTGGACCATGATCGTGACTGAGAGCGTTCAATTAGGGCAATATCGTGACAGAAAGGTTGAAGCATCGACCATGATCGTGGCAGGCAAGGATGATATAGAACTCAAGATTTGAAAGATTTTTCATATCGTTTCGTCCCTGACTTTGACCTATAGCCTTCAATGTATAAATAGAATATGGCAAGACAGAGGTTGCAGTTCTAGAGAGTCTTTCCTTAAACCAATTATGAAAAAACTAGAGAGAGAAATCGAGAGATTGAGGGAGGAGACAAAGGAGGAGAGACACAGAGAAGAGCTTGATGTGACGTACTTCCAAAAATAGGTGGTTTCCCACTATCACCGCCTCCTCGACTCCCTTCCCGACATATTTTCCATTTATTTCAGTTTTATTTATACATAGAATTGAAATAGGTGTTGAGAGTATATTGTGTTGAAAGTTAAGTTGTGTTTATACTCACCTTTGGATTTTGATTTTAGAGAATAATAAAATCTGATTTGACTGGGGTTTTATTGATTTAATTGTGATTTAATTCTTATTCTTCATAACTTGGCAATAAACTGAGAGGGTGAGCTAAGTAAAAATAATCCATTTGGGCTAACGAGAGTTAGGTGAATTGATAGGCAAAGGATTAAATCAAGCCGGTAGAGTCATGTAACGAGAGATCAAGCATAGATTCTCGACAGGTTAATCGACAAATTAGAACTAATTTAGGGTTTGGGTCAATCACAAATTGAGAGATCGCGATTCCATAATTTAAATTAGTGATCATCAATTATGGTTAAGAATTATTACTCGAGAGAGAGTAATTCACCCTAGGACTGTTTAGACCCATTAAGTCAAGAATTGCATAAATGGTTAGGTTTTTGTTAATTTTAGATCGAAATCCCCTTTATCTCACTCAGTTTTGTTATCTTGTTTTGATTTCTACAACTCAATTTTTTAAATTGATTATCAATTGATTTTTTTTACAGTAGTTGTTTCTTTAAGTTTGTTGCGAACTTAGCTGACCTTAGATTTTAGGGCTAGTTTACCTTCCGCGTGGGGTTTCTTTAAGTTTGTTGCGAACTTAGCTGACCTTAGATTTTGGGACAAGTTTACCTTCCTCATGGGGTCGATACCTTAGGTACTATGTGAATGACCCGTGCACTTGCAAAATTTACCAAGGTTATAAATAGTAAAACTAAGTGTGTGTAACCTTGAGCAAACACTCAGTTGGAAGGAATTCCATAATTACTTGTCCTTCTCCTTTATCTCTGTCTTCCTTCATATGTTCAAGTTCCTTTTCCTGGGTTTGAATGATGGTCACGATCCGTTCCTTTGGGTTAGACTCCGTATTTCTTAGAAAGGTTCCTACATTTTGAGTAGATATTGCCTCTGCTAGTTGACCTACTTGGACTTCTAAATTGTGTATTAAAGAGACGTGATTCTTGGTGACTTGCTCAAATTTACTTTTAAGCCTCCTATGTGCATACTCCATGCCTCCAATTTTATCTAAGATCTTATCCAAATTAGATTCCGTTAAGCTTGACTTATCTTGTTGGAAGCTTGATTTTCCTTGAGGTCTAAATTATCCTATAGAATTGTTTATCCAAAAGAAGTTAGGGTGTTTCTTCCACCCAGGGTTATAGGTGTTGGAGTAGGGATTTTTGCCCCCTCCTCGTCCATATTAAGCTCCCATATAATTCACTTGCTTTGGAATTCTTTCCTTCATCAAGTAACAATCCACTGTATCATGGTCTATTTGTCCACAGAGTTCATACTTGAGTTGTATGACTTTCACTGAAGCTGAGGACAAAGCCGTCATATTGTTGAGTTGTCGAGTCAAGTTATCTATTTTAGCTTGCATTTTCATCATTTGATCGACAGTCACAATTCCTTTCCACTTTTGGAAGTTAGAAGCTTATCTACTCCACTTGTTCATCCACAAGTAGGTATTACTCACCATCTTCTCTATTAACTCTTCCACTTCATCAACCATCTTTTTTATGATTGATCCTCTTGAAGTTACGTAAATCATGCCTCTTGTATGGGGGTTAGTTCGTTATAAAATGTTTACAACAAGAATTCCTTAGGTAAGTTGTGGTATGGGCATTTTTGTTGCAAATCCTTATATCGTTCCCACGCTTCATAGATCGATTCCACCTCACTTTACTAGAAGTTGGTAATTTCCTTGATGATATTAGTGGTCTTATTCAGGTGGAAATACTTATCTAAAAAAGCACAAACTAGTTAATTCCACGTCATGACATTGGCTGGGATAAGGAAATGATCCAAGCATTTGCTCCATCCCTAAGGGTAAAAGGGAAAAGCCTAATTTTGATTGCATCTTCCGACATATGGTGGTAACAAAAGGTATCACATATTTAAAGGAAGTTCACCATATGTTCGTTAGGATCCTTGTTTTTTAGTACATAAAACTGCACGTTTTACTGAAGTATAGTAAGGAAGGCCGGTTTGATTTCAAATGATGCTGCTTGTATAGGTGGCCTAGCTACTCGAAATTGAACCCCGGTCTCATGAAGTCCATAAGGGTCTGTTGTTGATGTCTTTGATTTGCTCCATGGTCCAAATTTTGATGAAATTCCTCGAACATTAATGATTTCATGATTTCTTTTTCTTCTTCATGCTGAACTTTCCTAATGGTTTGTTCTAGTCAAGTGATGCCTAAATCTAAGTTTCCAGTTGCACGACTCGAAGCTCTTATGACTTTTGTGTTCATGTAAGGGTACGATTTCAGAAGTTGAAGAGAAGGAATGAAAACAAAAAATTAAAATCAAACTAAACGCCTTAAATTATAGAACCAAACTAATTGCCTCCTTAGTAACAGTGTCAAAAAACTTGATTTTGACTTTCCTATATGTGTAACATGTAGTATTTAATCTCGATAATCTACAAGCGTATGGGTTGCTTACGTAGTGCTTAAGGTGTCGATCCCATGAGAAGGGTTATTGTAATCTTAAAATCTAAGGCCAAAACAATTCACAGTAATTCAAATGTAACAAAACTAACGTAAGAAATTAATTCAATCACACAATTCAATTCCAAGAATCAATTATGAAAATATTAACAAAATAACAGCTGCTACACCTAATCAAGAATCAACCTAGATTACTACCAATTGAGAGAAAGGAAAATTCTATCTATCTTTGCTTATGACTTACTAGATTATTGGTTCTAGACCAACCTAGGGTTGATTACTCTCTCTCGAGTCATAACCATTAACCCTAATTTACAAACCCTAATCAAATTATGAGAATTGCAATCTCTTGATTAAAATCTGTCCAAAACCCTAATTAGATCTGAAGTTGTCCAAAAACTATCAGGAACCTATACAAGATATCTCTTCGCACAATTTACCGATTTGATTTAATTCTCATTCTATTAAATTACCTAACTCTCGTTAGCCCAATTTAAATATTTTTCACTTGGTTCACCCTCTCAGTTTACCACCGAATTATGCAATTACAGAAGTTAAATCACAATAAATCTAGTAACAACACAAATAATCAAATTTCATTAAATCAAAAATAAAACAACCTAATGGTGAGTTTAGACATCCTCAACATTTGCACAATCCTATCATCAATAGCTATCCTAATTCTATACATTAATAAAATTAAAAATAAACCAGAAACAAGATCTGAACCAAAGATAGAGGCAACAACATCGGGAAACCTCCTATTTCAAGAAGTACTTAACGTAGGTTTCTTTTATGCGCCACTGTTCCTTTTTCTTTTTTTAATCTCCCGTTGACCTCTCTCTATGGTTTCTCAATGGAGGCTGATGCAAAAGCTCCCTAATCTCCTTTGTTTTGTTCTTTATATAACTTTCGTGTTCTGCACAACTCTAGCATTTTTTTTGCGTCTAAAAGGTCTAAAAACTTCCTCGAAACTTGACTTTCAGAGTATCTGCACGTCTACTTGATGCAGGGCCAGGATCACAATCGTGGGCCACATTTGAGCCTTCTATCAGATAGTGACAATCAGGTCACAATCATGGGTTATGTCCTGGGCTTCTATCACAATTGTGGCCCACTATAAGAAAATCATATATTAACGAGGAAAATTTACCGACTGAAAGAAAACTGTAGATAATTACCAACGAAAAAACACTATCAGTTGGTAAATGTGTCATGAAAGTTTTCATTTTGCGACAGACATAATTGTCGTCACTAAAGGTGGAGGGAAAATATTTCGTGTAAAATTTTTGTCGAAATATAGTGATGACTAAAACATTTCAGTCGGTAAAAATTGCTGGAATGCTTCATGTAATTAAATAGCGTCAGAAATTTGCCGACAGAAGTTGTTCTGTTAGCGAAATATGCTTTGTTTAATAATCATCATTGGTTGTTTGCCGACGGAATAAAAATCATCATTAATGAGCAATCTCATTTACCGATGGAAGGCTTAATCTGTCACAAAATAAAGTGGCAAGTTTGAATACTGACGAAAAATATGTTCCGTCAGTAAATCACAAGTTGTTCATAAATAAAACAACGTAATTTGGTTTTAAGCCAAATGTCATCGTTTTATTTATCATCTTAACCCTACCCCTTCCCCCTCTGGTATTTTTTCTTCTCTTCTCCCTCCCTCAGCTACCACCGTCAAATTTGGGCGATTTTGGTTACTTCCACCATTGGTTTCTACTTGTTTGTTGGCCCATCGTGCGTCATTTTCGAGTAAGCTCTCTATTGTGTGTCATTGTCTTAAAAAAATGAAGCTTTTATATGGTTAGGTATATGTAAACTGTGGGTGTTGGATGGTTGGTTTTCGTATGATGATTGTGAACGATGTTTGCGTTTTTTGGGTCATTGTTGGTTTAATTGTTGTTTACATGTATTATTGTTGTAAATAATCGATAAATGCTTTTTTGTGATTAGTTAGAGATAATATATATTACCTATTAGTTGTTCAATTAAATTTCCCTTAGATATGAGTGCTAACAGAAAAAGAGAATCTTATGTAAGGTTTGAAGTATGTAATTCTTAAAAGAAGTATGAAATTATGTTTCCTCAATTTAACTAAAAAAATGTTCGCTAAAAATGTGATAAAATACATTGGCTATAACATTCAAGTATGCTAAAAATATGACAGCCCAAAGATGTTGCAATTTAAATTTAATAACATGATAATTCATAGAGTATTTGGAGAAGCTAAACACCTATAAACTCATATTGATAAGCAAAAAGAATGTGTAGGCTAGTATCCAACCAGGTATTACAATATATTAAACCATAAGAGGACCTCATTTTTAAAAGGATTTTGAATTACATTAGGTAGTGAAGCATAAAAAAAATTGCATATCTTGATTCCAAGTGAAGTTAATTGCCTGTTAAAAGGAGAGAAGGAGTAGAATATGTTGGATCGCGTATGGCCCGAGTATTCACAATACACTGCGGAAAAGACCATAACACAACAGGTTGTATAACAAAAAAATCATAGATTGCGCAAAATACCTTTTGCACGGATTGATGAACGTTATTCAGATTTGTAGACACTGCTACACGCGAATGTCCTCCACCGGTATCCACACGAGCATGCACGATCTGGGCTACGGCTATCGTATGCTAGCACGTTCCGAAAACCTTTTTGAATGTCGCATGTTTTTCTCTCTCCGAAGGTGGCTAGGATTTTGTGGAATAATGGTGTCACATCTTATGAGACCTTAGGTTTCTCTATTTATAGAGAAAACCTAATCCTATTAAGG
>JAOSBO010022889.1:0-12049 GCA_027563915.1 Erythroxylum rotundifolium
TTGCAATTCTTGGTATAAATTGATTTTGACCGGTTTCCAAGAATCAATCTTAGGATTGAATGATAAGCCGCGATCAAGAGGATTGGTACAGAGGAAACCAAATGGAAAGTAGAAGCAAAATGGAGAAAGACAGACATATTGGGAAATTTACTATAACTTTCCCTACAGATATCAGATGGAGTTGTTCTTTATATGGTTCAAAAGAAGACTTCAAGATCTACACCTTTCATTTGGACCTAAACGAAATATTTTATCGTTTGAAGGGTTGAAAATGGGACAGACGGTAGGTACAGAAGAAGCCAAATGAGAGGCAGATGCAAAATGGAGAAAGACAGGTGCATTGGAAAAATTGCTACAACTTTCCTACGGATATCTGATTGAGGTGTTCTTTATATGGTTAGAAAGAGGACGTCAGGATCTAAAACTTTAATGCAAACCTCAAAGATAGAGTTTGTCATCTGAAGGGCCAAAAAAGGGATAGACGATAGAGGTCAAATATAGACGATAGAAGTCAAACATACATGATAGAAGTCAAACATAGCCGATAGAAGTCAAGCGTAGACAATAGATACAGACGCAGTCAAATGAAAAATAGACGCAATATGGAGAAAGACAGACGCATTGGGAAAACTGCTATAACTTTGTCTACAGATCTCCGATTGAGGTGTTCTTTATATGGTTAGAAAGTGCTCTCCAAGATCTAAAACATTGATGCGGACCTCAAAGATAGATTTTATTTTCTGAAGGGTTAAAAATGGGACAGAGGATTGGTATAGACGCAGCCAAAAGGAAAGCAGATGCAAAATGGAGAAAGACAGATGCATTGGGAAAATTACTATAGCTTTCCTTATAGATATCAGATGGAGGTGTTCTTTATATGGTTCAAAAGAATACTTCAAGATCTACAACTTTCATCAGGACTGAAAAGACATGTTTTATTATTTGAAGGGTCGAAAATGAGGCAGATGATAGGTATAATCAAAGCCAAATGAAAAGCAGATGCAAAATGGAGAAAGACAGGTGCATTGTGAAAATTGGTACAACTTTCCGTATAGATATTTGATTGAGGTGTTCATTATATGGTTAGGAAGAGGACTTCAAGATCTAAAACTTTGATGCAGACCTCAAAGATAGATTTTATCATCTAAAGGGTCAAAAATGAGACAGACAATAGAAGTCAAACGTAGACGATTGAAGTCAAACATAGACGTTTGAAGTGAAACATAGCCGATAGAAGTCAAGCATAGATGATAGATACAGACGAAGTCAAATGAAAAGTAGACGCAATAAGGAGAAAGACAGATGCGTTGGGAAAACTGCTATAACTTGGCCTACAGATATTCGATTTAGGTGTTCATTATATGGTTAGAAAGAGGTGTCAATGCTGACTCAAAGACAGATTTTTTTTCTAAAGGGTTAAAAATGGAACAGAGGATTGGAATAGAGTAAACCAAATGGAAAGAAGATGCAAAATGGAGAAAGACAGACGCATTGGGAAAATTACTATAACTTTCCCTATAGATATCGGACGGAGGTGTTCCTTATATGGTTCAAAAGAAGACTTCAAGATCTTCAACTTTCATTAGACCTAAAAGAAATATTTTGTCGTTTAAAGGTTCGAAAATGGGACAGACGGTAGATACAGATGAAGCCAAATGAGAAGCAGATGCAAAATGGAGAAAGACAGGTGCATTGTGAAAATTGCGACAAGTTTCCCTACGGATATCTAATTGAGGTTTTCTTTATATGGTCAGAAAGAGGTCTCCAAGATCTAAAACTTTGATTTGGACCTCAAATACAGATTTTATTTTTTGAAGGGTTAAAAATGGGACAGACAATTGGTATAGACGAAGCCAAATGGAAAGCAAATGCAAAATGGAGAGAGACAGACGTATTGGGAAAATAACTATAACTTTCGCCATAGATATCAGATCGAGGTGTTCTTTATATGGTTCAAAAGAAGACTTCATTATCTACAGCTTTCATTTGGATGTCAAGGACATTTTATCCTTTGAAGGGTAGAAAATGGGATAGACAATAGGTACAGACGAAGCCAAACGAAAAGCAGATGCAAAATGGAGAAAGATAACTGCATTGGGAAAATTGGTACAACATTCACTATAGATATCTGATTGAGGTGTTCTTTATATGGTTAAAGAGAAGACTTCAAGATCTAAAACTTTGATGAAGATCTTAAAGATAGATTTTACCATCTGAAGGGTCAAAATTGGGACAGATTATAGGAGTGAAACATAGAAGATATAACTCAAACTTAGACGTTAGAAGTCAAACATAGCCGATAGAAGTCACGCGTAGACGATAGATGCAAACGAAGTTAAATGAAAAGCAGACGCAATATGGGGAAAGACAGATGCTTTGGGAAAATTGGTATAACTTAGCCTACAGATATCCGATTTAGGTGTTCTTTTTATGGTTAGAAAGAGGTCTCCAAGATTTAAACCTTTAATGCGGACCTCATAGACAGATTTTGCTTTTTTGAAGGGTTAAAAATGGGACAGACGATTGGTATAGACAAAGCCAAATGGAAAGCAGATGCAGAATGGAGAGAGACAGACGCATTGGGAAAATAACTATAACTTTCCCCATAGATATCAGATGGAGGTGTTCTTTATATGGTTAAAAAGAAGACTTGAAGATCTAGAACTTCCATTAGGATCTAAAAAAAATATTTTACTGTTTGAAGGTTGAAAATGGGACAGACGATAGGCACAGATGAAGCCAAATGAAAAGCTGATGCAAAACGGAAAAAGTCAGGGGCATTGGGAAAATTTCTACAACTTTCCCTACAGATATCTGATTGAGGTGGTCTTTATATGGTTAAAGAGAGGACTTCAAGATCTAAAACTTTGATGAAGTCCTTGAAGATAGATTTTACCATCAGAAGGGTCAAAAATGGGACAGACTATATAAGTCAAACATAGAAGATAGAAGTCAAACATAGACATTTGAAGTCAAACATAGCCGATAGAAGTCAAGCGTAGACGATAGATACAGACGAAGTCAAATGAAATTCAGACCCAATATGGAGAAAGACAGATGCTTTGGAAAAACTGGTATAACTTGTCCTACAGATATCCGATTGAGGTGTTCTTTACATGGTTTGAAAGAGGTCTGCAAGATCTAAACCTTGATTGTGGACCTCAAAGACATATTTTGTTTTTTGAAGGGTTAAAAATGGGACAGAGGATTGGTATAGACGAAGCCAAATTGAAAGCATATGCAAAATGTAGAAAGATAGACGCATTGGGAAATTTACTATAACTTTCCCTATAGATATTAGAAGGAGGTGTTCTTTATATGGTTCAAAAGAAGACTTGAAGATCTACAACTTCCATTAGGATCTAAAAGAAATATTTTACCGTTTGAAGGCTGAAAATTGGAAAGAAGATAGGTACAGATGAAGCCAAATGAAAAGCTGAAGCAAAATGGAAAAAGACAGGTGCATTGGGAAAATTCGTACAACTTTCACTAAAGATATCTGATTGAGGTGTTCTTTATATGCCTAGAAAGAGAACTTCAAGATCTTAAACTTTGATGAGAAATCAACGGTAGATTTTAACATATGAAGGGTCAAAAATGGGACAGAGTATATATGTCAAACATAAATGATAGAAGTCAAACATAGATGTTAGAAGTCAAAGATAGTCGATAGAAGTCAAGCGTACACGATAGATACAGACGAAGTCAGATGAAAAGTAGACGCAATATGGAGAAAGACAAACGCATTGAAAAAACTACTATAACTTTGCCTACAGATATCCGATTGGCGTGTTCTTTATATGGTTAGAAATAGGTCTCCAAGATCTAAACCTTTGATGCGGAACTCAAAGACAGGTTTTGTTTCCTGAAGGGTTAAAAATGGGACAGAGGATTGGTATAGAGGAAGCCAAATGGAAAGCAGATGCAAAATGGAGAAAGACAAACGCATTGGGAAAATTAATATAACTTTCCCTATAGATATCAGCTGGAGGTGTTCTTTATGTGGTTCAAAAGAATACTTCAAGATCTACAACTTTCATTTGGACCTAAAAGAAATATTTTATCGCTTGAAGGGTCGAAAAAGGGATAGACGGTAGCTACAGACGAAGTCAAATGAGAAGCAGATGCAAAATGGGGAAAGACAGGTGCATTGGGAAAATTGCTACAACTTTCCCTAAGGATATTTGATTGAGGTGTTCTTTATATGGTTAGAAAGAGGACTTCAAGATCTAAAACTTTGATTCAGACCTCAAAGATAGAGTTTGTCATCTGAAGGGTCAAAAATGGGACAGACGATAAAATTCAAACGTAGATGATAGAAGTCAAACATAGACGTTAGAAGTTAAACATAGCCGATAGAAGTCAAGCATAGACGATAGATACAAACGAATTCTAATGAAAAGCAGATGCAATAAGGAGAAAGACAGATGCATTAGGAAAACTGCTATAACTTGGCTTACAGATATCCGATTTAGGTGTTCTTTATATGGTTAGAAAGAGGTCTCCTAGATCTAAACCTTTCGTGCGAACCTCAAAGACAGATTTTGTTTTTTGAAGCGTTAAAAATGGGACAGAGGATTGGCATAGATGAAGCCAAATGGAAAGCAGATGCAAAATGTAGAAAGACAGATGCATTGGGAAATTTACTATAACTTTCCCTATAGATATCAGATGGATGTGTTCTTTGTATGGTTCAAAAGAAGAATTGGAGATCTACAACTTCCATTAGGATCTAAAGACATATTTTACCATTTGAAAGTCGAAAACGGGACAGACAATAGGTACAGATGAAGCCAAATAAAAAGCTGTTGCAAAATGGAAAAAGACAGGTGCATTGGGAAAATTAATACAACTTTCCCTACAGATATCTGATTGAGGTGTTCTTTATATGGTTAAAGAGAGGACTTCAAGATCCAATACTTTGATGCAGACCTTAAAGATAGATTTTACCATCTTAAGGGTCAAAAATGGGACAGATGATAGAAGTCAAACATAGAAGATATAAGTCAAACATAGACGTTAAAAGTCAAACATAGCTGATAGAAGTCATGCGTGGATGATAGATACAAACGAAGTTAAATGAAAAGCAGTCACAAAAAGGAGAAATACGGACGCATTGGGAAAATTGCTATAACATTGCCTACAGATATCCTATTGACGTGTTCTATATATGGTTAGAAAGAAGACTTCAAGATCTAAAACTTTGATGCAGACCTCAAATATAAAGTTTATCATCTGAAGGGTCAAAAATGGGACAGACGATAGAAGTCAAACTTAGATGATAGAAGTCAAACATACACGATGGAAGTCAAACATAGCCGATAGAAGTCAAGGGTTGACGATTGAGGTGTTCTTTATATGGTTAGAAAGAGGTCTCCAGGATCTAAAACTTTGATGTGGACCTCAAAGACATATTTTATTTTTTGAAGGGTTAAAAAAGGGACAGACGATTGCTATAGACAAAGCCAAATGGAAAGCAGACGCAAAATGGAGAGAGACAGACACATTGGGAAAATAACTATAACTTTCCCCATAGACATCAGATGGAGGTGTTCTTTATATGGTTCAAAAGAAGACTTCAAGATCTACAGCTTTCATTTGGACGTGAAGGGTAGAAAATGGGACAGACGATAGGTACAGACGAAGCCAAACGAAATGCAGATGCAAAATGGTGAAAGATAGCTACATTGGGAAAATTGCTACAACATTCACTACAGATATCTGATTGAGGTGTTCTTTATATGGTTAAAGAGAGGACTTCAAGATCTAAAACTTTAATGAAGACCTTAAAGATAGATTTTACCATCTGAAGTGTCAAAAATGGGACAGATTATAGGAGTGAAGCCTAGAAGATATAAGTCAAACATAGACGTTTGAAGTTAAACATAGCCGATAGAAGTCATTCGTAGACGATAGGTACAAACAAAGTTAAATGAAAAGAAGACGCAATATGGAGAAAGACAGATACTTTGGGAAAACTGGTATAACTTGGCCTACAGATATCCGATTTAGGTGTTCTTTTTATGGTTAGAAAGAGGTCTCCAAGATCTAAACCTTTAATGCCGACCTCATTGACAGATTTTTCTTTTTTGAAGGGTTAAAAATGGGACAGGGGATTGGTATAGACGAAGCCAAATCGAAAGCAGATGCAAAATGTAGAAAGATAGACGCATTTGGAAATTTACTATAACTTTCCCTATAGATATCAAATGGAGGTGTGCTTTATGTGGTTCAAAAGAAAACTTGAAGATCTACAACTTTCATTAGGATCTAAAAGAAATATTTTACTGTTTGAAGGTTGAAAATGGGACAGACGATAGGCACAAATGAAGCCAAATGAAAAGCTGATGCAAAACGGAAAAAGTCAGGGGCATTGGGAAAATTTCTACAACTTTCCCTACAGATATCTGATTGAGGTGTTCTTTATATGGTTAAAGAGAGGACTTCAAGATCTAAAACTTTGATGAAGTCCTTGAAGATAGATTTTACCATCTGAAGGGTCAAAAATGGGACAGACTATACAAGTCAAACATAGAAGATAGAAGTCTAACGATAGATACAGACGAAGTCAAATGAAAAGCAGACGCAATATGGAGAAAGACAGATACTTTGGGAAAACTGGTATAACTTGGCCTACAGATATCCGAATTAGGTGTTCTTTACATGGTTAGAAAGAGGTCTCCAAGATCTAAACCTTAAATGTAGACGTCAAGACAGATTTTTTTTTTTGAAGGGTTAAAAATGGGATAGAGGATTGGTATAGATGAAGCCAAATGGAAAGCAGATGCAAAATGTCGAAAGATAGACGCATTGGGAAATTTACTATAACTTTCCCTATAGATATTAGATGGAGGTGTTCTTTATATGGTTCAAAAGAAGACTTGAAGATCTACAACTTCCATTAAGATCTAAAAGAAATATTTTACCGTTTGAAGGCTGAAAATTCGACAGAAAATAGGTACAGATGAAGCCAATTGAAAAGCTGATGCAAAATGGAAAAAGACAGGTGCATTGGGAAAATTCCTACAACTTTCCCTACAGACATCTGATTGAGGTTTTCTTTATATGCCTAGAAAGAGAACTTCTAGATCTAAAACTTTGATGAAGACATCAAAGATAGATTTTGTCATCTGAAGGGTCAAAAATGGGACAGAGTATATAAGTCAAACATAAACAATAGAAGTCAAACATAGACATTAGAAGTCAAAGATAGCCGATAGAAGTCAAGCGTAGACGATAGATACAGACGATGTCAAATGAAAAGTAGACGCAATATGGAGAAAGACAGACGCATTGGGAAAGCTGCAATAACTTTGCCTATAGATATCTGATTGGCGTGTTCTTTATATGGTTAGAAATAGGTCTCCAAGATCTAAACCTTTGATGTGGAACTCAAAGACAGGTTTTGTTTTCTGAAGGGTTAAAAATGGGACAGAGGATTGGTATAGACGAAGCCAAATGGAATGCAGATGCAAAACGGAGAAAGACAAATGCATTGAAAAAATTAATATAACTTTCCCTATAGATATCAGATGGAGGTGTTCTTCATATGGTTCAAAAGAATACTTCAAGATCTACAACTTTCACTCTGACCTAAAAGAAATATTTTATTGCTTAAAGGGTCGAAAAAGGGACAGACGGTAGGTACAGATGAAGCCAAATGAGAAGCAGATGCAAAATGGAGAAAGACAGGTGCATTGTGAAAATTGCTACAACTTTCCCTACGGATATCTGATTGAGGTGTTCTTTATATGGTTAGAAAGAGGACTTCAAGATCTAAAACTTTGATGCAGACCTCAAAGATAGAGTTTGTCATCTGAAGGGTCAAAAATGGGACAAATGATAGAAGTGAAACGTAGATGATAGAAGTGAAACATAGACGTTAGAAGTTAAACATAGCCGATAGAAGTCAAGCGTAGACGACAGATACAGACGAATTCTAATGAAAAGCAGACGCAATAAGGAGAAAGATAGATGCAGTAGGAAAACTGCTATAGCTTGGCCTACAAATATCCGATTTAGGTGTTCTTTATATGGTTAGAAAGAGGTCTCCAAGATCTAAACCTTTAATGCGGACCTCAAAGACAGATTTTGTTTTTTGAAGGGTTAAAAAAGGGACAGAGGATTGGTATAGACAAAGCCAAATGGAAAGTCGATGGAAAATGTAGAAAGACAGACGCATTGGAGGTGTTCTTTATATGGTTCAAAAGAAGACTTGAAGATCTACAACTTCCATTAGGATCTAAAAGACATTTTTTATCGTTTCAAGGTTGAAAATGGGATAGACGATAGGTACAGATGAAGCCAAATGAAAAGCTTATGCAAAATGGAAAAAGGGAGGTCCATTGCGAAAATTCGTATAACTTTCCCTACAGATATCTGATTGAGGTGTTCTTTATATGGTTAAAAGGAGGACTTCAAGATCTAAAACTTTGATCAAGACCTTATAGATAGACTTTACGATCTCAAGGGTCAAAAATGGGACAGAAGATAGAAGTCAAACATAGACGATAGAAGTCAAACATAGATCTTAGAAGTGAAAGATAACCGATAGAAGTCAAGCGTAGACGATAGATACAGACGAAGTCAAATGAAAAGCAGACGCAATATGGACAAAGACAGACGCTTTGGAAAACTATTATTACTTGGCGTACAGATATCCGATGGAGGTGTTCTTTATTTGGTTAGAAAGAGGTCTCCATGGTCTAAACCTTTAATGCCGACCTCAAAGGCAGATTTTGTTCTTTGAAGGGTCGGAAATGGGACAGAGGATTAGTATAGACGAAGCCAAATGGAAAGAAGATGTAAAATGGAGAAAGACAGACACATTGCGAAAATTACTATAACTATCCCTACAGATATCAGATGGAGGTCTTCTTTATATGGTTCAAAAGAAGACTTCAAGATCTACAAACGAAGCCGAATGAGAAGCAGATGCAAAATGGAGAAACACAGGTGCATTGGAAAAATTGCTACAACTTTCCCTGCAGATATTTGATGGAGGTGTTCTTTATATGGTTAGAAAGAGGACTTCAAGATCTAAAACTTTGATGCAGACTTCAAAGATAGATTTTATCATCTAAAGGGTCAAAAATTGGACTGACGATAGAAGTCAAACATAGACGATAGAAGCCAAACATCGAGGTTAGAAGTTAAACATAGCCGATAGAAGTCAAGCGTAGACGATAGATATAGACGAAGCCAAATGAAAAACAGATGCAATATGGAGAAAGACAGATGTAATGGGAAAACTACTATAACATTGCTTACAGATATCCGGTTGGGGTGTTCTTTATATGGTTAGAAAGAGGTCTCCAAGATCTAAAACTTTGATGCGGACCTCAATGACAAATTTTATTTTTTAAAGGGTTAAGAATGGGACAGAAGATTGGTGTAGACGAAGCCAAATGGAAAGCAGATGCAAAATGGAGAAAGACAGACGCATTAGGAAAATTACTATAACTTTCCCTATAGATATCGGATGGAGATGTTCTTTATATGGTTCAAAACAAGACTTCAAGATCTACAACTTTCTTTCGTACCTAAAAGAAATATTTTATTGTTTGATGGGTCGATAAGGGGACTGACGGTAGGTACAGACGAAGCCAAATGGGAAGCAAATGCAAAATGGAGAAAGACAGGTGCATTGGAAAAATTTCTACAACGTTCCCTACGGATATCTAATCGAGGTTTTCTATATATTCCTAGAAAGAGGACTTCAAGATCTAAAACTTTGATGCAGACCTCAAAGATAGAGTTTTTCGTTTGAAGGGTCAAAAAAGGGACAGACGATAAAAGTGAAATGTAGATGATAGAAGTCAAACATAGATGTTAGAAGTTAAACATAGCCGATAGAAGTCAAACGTAGAGGATAGATACAGACGAGTTCTAATGAAAAGCAGACGAAATAAGGAGAAAGACAGATGCATTAGGAAAACTGCTATAACTTGGCCTACAGACATCCGATTTAGGTGTTCTTTATATGGTTAGAAAGAGGTCTCCAAGATCTAAACCTTTAATGCTGACTTCAAAGACAGATGATTGGTATAGATGAAGCCAAATGGAAAAAAGATGGAAAATGTAGAAAGACAGACGCATTTTGAAATTTTCGATAACTTTCCCTATAGATATCTGATGGAGGTGTTCTTTATATGGTTCAAAAGAAGACTTGAAGATCTACAACTTCCATTAGGATCTAAAAGACATATTTTACCATTTGAAGATCGAAAATGGGACAGACGATAGGTACAGATGAAGCCAAATGAAAAGCTGATGCAAAATGGAAAAAGACATGTGCATTGGGAAAATTCCTACAGCTTTCCCCAAAGATATCTGATTGAGATGTTCTTTATATGGTTAAAGAGAGGACTTCAAAATCTAAAACTTTGGTGAAGTCCTTAAAGATATATTTTAGCATCTGAAAGGTCAAAAATGGGACAGGCGATAGAAGTCAAATATAGAAGATAGAAGTCAAACATAGGCGTTAGAAGTCAAACATAGCCGATAGAAGTCAAGCGTAGACGATAGATACAAACAAAGCCAAATCAAAAGCAGTCGCAATATAGAGAAAGACAGATGCTTTAGGAAAACTGGTATAACTTGGCCCACAGATATCCGATTGAGGTGTTCTTTATATTGTTAGAAAGAGGTCTCCAAGATTTAAACATTTAATGCGGACCTCACAGACAGATTTTGTTTTTTGAAGGGTTAAAAATGGGATAGAGGATTGGTATAGACGAAGCCAAATGGAAAGCAGATGCAAAATGGAGAAAGACAGATGCATTAGGAAAATTACTATAACTTTCCCTATAGATAACCGATGGAGGTCTTATTTATATGGTTCAAAAGAATTCTTCAAGATCTACAACTTACAATAGGACCTAAAAGCCATATTTTATCGTTTGAAGGGTCGAAAATGGGACTGACCATAGGTATAGACGAAGCCAAATGAAAAGCAGAAGCAAAATGGAGAAAGACCGGTGCAATGGAAAAATTGCTACAACTTTCCCTACGGATATCTGATCGAGGTGTTCTTTATATGGTTAGAAAGAGGTCTTCAAGACCTAAAACTTTGATGAACACCTCAGTGATAGATTTTATCATCTGAAAGGTCAAAAATGGGATAGAGAATAGAAGTCAAACATAGACAATAGAAGTCAAACATAGACGTTAGAAGTCAAAGATAGCCGATAGAAGTCAAGCGTAGACGATAGATACAGATGGAGTCAAATGAAAAGTAGACGCATTATGGAGAAAGACAGACACATTGGGAAAACTACTATAACTTTGCCTACAGATATCCGATTGACGTGTTCTTTATATGGTTAGAAATATGTCTCCAAGATCAAAACCTTTGATTCGGAACTCAAAGACAAATTTTGTTTTCTGAAGGGTTAAAAATGGGACAGAGGATTTGTATAGATGAAGCGAAATGGAAAGCATACCTAAAATGGCGAAAGACAAACGCATTGGGAAAATTACTATAACTTTCCCTATAGATATCAGATGGAGGTGTTCTTTTTAGGGTTCAAAAGAATACTTCAAGATTTACAACATCCATTAGGATCTAAAAGAAATATTTTACTGTTTAAAGGTCAAAAATTGGACAGACGATACGTAGAAATGAAGCCAAATGAAAAGCTGATGCAAAATGGAAAGAGACAGGTGCATTGGGAAAATTTCTACAACTTTCCCTACAGATATCTGATTGGGGTGTTGTTTATATGGTTAAAGAGAGGACTTCAGGATCTAAAACTTTGATGAAGACTTTAAAGATAGATTTTATCATCTGAAGGGTCAAAAATGGGACAGACAATGGAAGTCAAACATAGAAGATAGAAGTCAATCATAGACGTTAGAAGTCAAACATAGCCGATAGAAGTCAAGCGTAGACCATAGATACAGACGAATTCAAATGAAAAGCAGACGCAATAAGGAGAAAGACAGGTGCATTGGGAAAACTACTATAACTTGTGTTGGGGCCCATATCCGGAACCCAACTACTTAATCTGAAACCCTCATACCTATGTACACGTATAAGGTCAACTGG
>JAOSBO010022914.1:0-12046 GCA_027563915.1 Erythroxylum rotundifolium
TTTTTTCTTGTTGTGACGAAATGGTTTACCGTCACACAATATTTTACTTGTTGTGACAAAAGATTTTGTCAATAAATATTCAATTAATTAGTGTCTACTTCATATTGTCACAATAACCGAACTACAAATATGGTCACCATTATTCGTAATTTAGTGACAATTTTTTTGTGACTAACTATTGTTTGTCACAAATACGAGTTTTTTTATGAGAAGACAATTGATTGACACTATTGTTTGGATTATCTGAGATAATTTTTTTTGTCACTAATACAATGGTAATTCTGACAATTTAGCATCTTTCACATCTTGCACAATTAATTTGTCACTATTAATATATTAATAGTGTCAAATTTTCTTTTATGACTATGTTTTTTCATTAAAAGTCTATGCAATTTGGCATCAAAAATATTTTGACAGGAATTAAATGTAATTGTGATAAAACATATGTTAGTAATTAATATTTTCTATTTATTGTGACAAAATATAGTTTGGTCACTAATATTTTTTTCTTGTTGTGACGAAATGATTTACCATCATACAATATTTTACTTATTGTGACGAAAAATTTTATCAATAAATATTTAATTAATTAGTGTGTACTTAATATTGTCACAATAACTGAACTATAATTATGGTCACTACTATTTGTAATTTAGTCGCAATTTTTTTGTAACTAATTATTGTTTTGTCATAAATACTAGTTTTATTGTGACAAGACAATTGATTGACACTATTGTTTGGATTATCTGTGATGATTTTTTTTGTCACTAATACAATGGTAATTGTGACAATTTAGTTTCTTTCACAATTAAGATGTCACTATTACTATATTAATAATGTCAAATTTTCTTTTATGACTAAGTTGTGTCATTAAAAGCTTATGCAATTTGGCACCAAAAAAATTTTAGTGAAAATTAATTGTAATTGCAATAAAACATATGTTAGTAACTAATATTTTATATTTGTTGTAACAGAGTATAGTTTGGTCACTATATATATTGATAATTATATGTTTTCTATCATGATGATAGTAAGATAACTATATCATGATTTTTTCTTTAATATGATTATTTGAAAAAAAATTAAATATTTTCAAATAAAATATTCAAACTACTTATATTGGTAATCCAAAAGTAATAATTTACATTTGGTATATATAACTTTGAAACTTCATCAAAAATCAAATAATTAAATGTTTAAATATAATAAAAATCTTGTTCCAAAATATTAAGCAAAACTCTTAACCTATTGAAAATTAAAAACAAAGTTCTTGTCAATGTTCAATCATTGTCATTGTCGCCTTCCTCATCTTCACTTATTGAATTGGTTTCATCATCATCTATAAAAGTATCTTCATCATAATCAGTTTTATCATCTTCTCCAATACTCATAATATCAACATTTAAGGAATTTCCTTCAACAATTGCAGCATCTAGATCAAATCTATCAAATGATATTGTATCAATATCATCCTTTAAAGTAGATTCGTGAAGTGTAAAGCCAAAATTTTCATTTTCTTGGCATGACTCATCTCTTTTAGAATAGTATTTAATTTTAACTATGTCGAGACAAGTGACATAAAAAGTGTATGTACAGAAAATGATTAATTTTGCATGTGATAGAATGTAACTATTTTATTTGATAAGGAAAATTTATTTACAAAATTTATTGATAATTTTTAAGAAGCTAATAATTAATAAATATCTTGATATAATTATCTTTTCATTAAACACATTAAGTTTTACAATAAACAATATAAAACTAATACCAAAATAGAAAATCAAAATCTCAACTTTTATATGTTTGTATGTAAATGTAGAAATATTTTTGAATTCAAACTTTTTAATTTGATCAGAATTTCTAATTTTAATATATCTCTTTCAATAACTTTTATTTTTACTAATAACTTAATAATTAAGAATTCAAGTTAAACATTAAAAAAAATTGAAAAAGTATATCTATTAATGTTTGCATTAGTTAATATTAAATAGATTAAGAAGATGTAATTTATTACCCTTGAAACACTACAAAAAAAAGGTTAATGCTCTTTTTATATTTTGATGTTTCTTGATCAGACAGTTCTTCTTCCATTTAAAAGATAGCACTTTCTCCTACAAATAAAGACTATCATTTTCTCTCTTTCTTTCGAGCGCATTTGCAACTTTTGTCTCTTCGTTTCTCTTCCATTTTAGAATGTCCACCCTAACCCCTACTACTCCACCATCACTGCAGCTGCAAGAACTAATGAATGCTCCAACAAACATTCCAGGGCTTCGCCCCCTCCTTTAGCTGTGCCTTCGGGAGACTCATCGTTCCGCCTCCTTTGCCATGTCTCTCGCATCAGTGGCGTGATCAACAAGTCCAACAACATTATCAACTAGATCTAACCCTCTTTTGGGTGCAAATGAAAGCCCTATGGAACATTTTGGTGGCCAAGAAGAAACTGGCTTCACCGATCTGTACACATAACAATATCGCTTTTTCTTTGCTATCCTTTTACTTTGATTCAAGGTAGGTGGTCTTCGATTGTATTTTGATAAGTTTTTATGGTATATTCTATTCTTTTTTGTCTCTTCTATGGGTTTCGATCTACTTCAATTTGACAGACATAGTTTTCTCATATTTGTTTGTTTAATCTGCCAGCATTTAGCATTTTTAAGGTTTCTTAGGAAAAGTCAGTACCTCTTTTTTTGGTTACAGATTGGTAGATCTTACAGTTAACGTCTTCTGATGATTTTGATAATGATTTGGGGATTATTTCTTGAGATTTTTTTAATTATTGTACCCTTTTTTAACCACTGTGGTGGTCGTTCCGGTTGGGTTTTCTTTCTCTCATTATACTTTCTAGCTTTTGAGGTAATTTGTCTATTTTCATTGTGTAATTATTGTATGTTTTGTTGTATCTACTTTGCAGAGTTGACTTATTAATGCCAAGTTTAGCATGTGTTTAATGCATCATATTATTATCGGGTGTAATGTGTTTAATGTCTTCCGTATCTGGAAAACAATGATGTTGCTTATTTAGTGTTTTTTTGGTAGGTTATTTTTTTCTGTACTGTTTTAGATCTCCTTTTGTACTCCATAAAACTTGTTTCTGGGAAGCATTTTAACTGCTAAAAGTTGAGAAATTATCAGTTGTTTTGGAGTTCCTTGATTGCATCTGGTTCTTATATAAACCTTCTCATTGGCTTAATCGTGATTTGTTAAGGGTTGCCTTAGGTGCGTTCATTAAGTATTTGACAAAAGGTTTAGATGATAGGGGTCTCTATCTTAGATATGATTGTTATTTTTGGAGACAATTACCATCATCATATATTTTGCGATTGGAAATGTCTTTGTTTTTGTGGCACCATGTCTTCTCCGATAGAGTAAGTAACCATCGAACCCATCTTCCTATATTCGTTTATATTTCTTATGTTTATGTCTTCTCCGTCTGATAATGATTGTAGTATACTTAATTTTCTTTGTTTTTCAGATTGGTTACAGCTAACTAAATGGTTGTTTGAATTAGATTTTTAGATTTCATCGAAAATGTTGCCAAATTCTTTGGATATTTCTTTATATGAGGATTGTTTCTGACACTTCCCTTTTAACACTGAAAATTGTTGTGCTTGGAGTTAGTGATCAATCGAAAAGAGCAAAAGGAAATAATTGTAGGGAAGGCAAGACTGTGTAATGTGGTACATGGATTGATGCCTACGATACTGATGGCGGTTATTCAGGTTGCAAGCGGTGGAGTGAATGTGCTTTACAAATTAGCAGTAAATGATGGAATGAGTTTGAGAATTATTACTACATATCGCTTTTTGATTGCGACAGTTTTCATAGTTCCCATTCCTATCATCACTGAAAGGTCTGTGTTCCTTTCCTAAGTTTTATTATATCAACCACATTCCTCATGACTAATATTAGCTTTCATCTTATTTTTGTTTTGAGTACCAGATAAGAATCGGGTGAGAATCATAGTAGCTTTCAACCAACTACTCATGTAAGTTTATAATTTATAAAATCTAGAACAGTTAGAATCACTTCTTATCATTATCATTATATTATTATAAAATATTAGTATTAAATTTATAGCTTAATATTTTATAAACTAATTAACTAATTTTATTTTTATTTATTTTGTGGGAAACAAATCAATAGTGAACTTCATCCTGAAGAATAGCTAAGAAATTTTATCTTAGAGAGTTTTAGCTTAAATTAGTACATAGTAGTTTGAGATAATTGTAATAAATAATTTTCTTGGATATTAAAATTTCCAATTTTATATATTGGAAATTAGAATTTTGTAATTTTGGTAATTTTATATATTTTGTATATACTAATAATTTTTATTTCCTCATCTGATAATATCTTGGCGCTAAATATCCGTATCATTTGTGACAACTTCTATTTTATGGCTACAAATGCAAAAATTTTTATCGATTAAGTAATTAAAATTTTAAATTTAGTAATATTATTTTCAAAAAACACGAGCATATTAGTGATAAATTTATTGTAACATATATTCTTTATTTAGTGACAATATTATTGTAACATATAACTTTCATACTTATGATGAAATCTGCTAGACAATATAGCCACTGATGCAAATTTATTTTACAACTAATGTAATTTCGTTGATTAATTGATAATTTTATTTGTTATAATAATAAACACGTTAGTGAAAATACTTTTTGTAATAACTAATTTTCATTTTAGTGATGAAATGATGTTGAAACTTTTTTATTAAAATTTTAGTGACCAAGAAGTAATGGACACTGATAAAAATATTATTAGTGACCAATATTTTATCACTATTTATAATTATTATAGTGGAGAAAATGTGGTAACAATAAAATAAAGTATTGTTACGACTTTATTCATCAATACTTGATATCATTTGTGTGGACAAACTTGTCATAAATATGTAAAGTTGTTGTTACCATATAGTGTTGTCACAGATTCCATAGGTTTTAGTGTTGGCACTTTTCTCACAATACAATGAAGTTTTGTTACGACTTAATTCGTCACTACTTGATATTATTTGTGTCTACAAACTTGTCATAAATATCTAAAGTTGTTGTTACCATATAGTGTTGTCACACAATCCATAGGTTTTAGTGTCGATACTTTTTTCACAATACAATGCAGTTCTATTATGATTTAATTGGTCACTACTTTATATTATGTAGCACCCCACTCCTGCAAGACACATACCCAACATCTTGAATAACATCGGAGTACGTACCCCACGAGGGTGGCATGCTAGAGCACTCAGTCATCAAATCTCTTTACAAAAATCTTTTTCTTTTCTTTTTAAAACAATGCACACTTTTGCAGAAAATCAATAATCAATTCGGGCCCATTTCGATCATAAACTTTTTCAATCACATAAATAATAATTGCACAATATTCAATTTCATTTACAACCCTTTCCATATACAATTTGATACAAAATAAGAAAACAAATGCAAACGCCAACTAAATATGCAATGCACATGTGATTCACTTTCATTTATTACTTTGTTGTGACCGAGTGCCTTTTTATCTAGCCCATATCCTTTAGTGGATACCGGGCTGTATCAAATGATGTCTCATTTCCCTTAGTGGATATTGAGTACATTCACAATCGAGCTAGAGGCTCTTATCATAGTGTCTGAGCTTTAAGCTCTTTTTTCACAATTTGAGCTTTAAGCTCTTTTTCTGTGGCTACTCCAATCACAACTACCTTTATCTTTCATGCATTCAAGTAATAGAATGCTTCACATTATTATATGATCAATCTGTCACTTTCACATGTCATATTCATATTTAGAATACATTAATCATTGGACCATGGTCCGGCATTTAACATAATTGTTGAGAAACACTTTTTCAATCATATGCATATTCGCATGTTTCTTTGGAATTTAATAATCAAGTGAAATATCACATATTTCATCAAATTCACATACAAGGAGCACTTCAATATCTTAATCTAATATCATAGTCATTGGACCTTCATTGTCCATAATCAACATTCAAGCCACATTCATTCAATCATTTCAAAATATAATTTAAGCAAACAAGTAATTAAGTGAGACCATCTAGGTCACTCACTAGATGCTCCCGAAGCTAATGCCTAGAAGTTCCAGCAATGTCTGGAGGTTGACCTTCCAATTGCTCCTCTATATCAAACACCATACACATATATCACAATTTGTACAATCATAAGTGTTTAATAATGCACATGTATGAAATGAAATATGTAAAATGCATGTTCATGACAATCCTGAGTATTTATCCATCAATTTCATCACAAAGTCATTCTCATATCAAAACTCGTCTAAGTGCAATTTATACTTAGGTTTATGCCTCACTAAAACTATTAAAATCTCTATTCCTTTCTTATTGACTCCCTTCAGATTTTTCTAAGTCACACTTTCGAGTCTACTGTTAACAATTGATCAGAAAGTGAAATTGATGTAATTTGGTCCTATCCTCTTCTAAAAAAGTGTTCCTCTATGCCTTATGTTTATTTTGACACCAAGATCATTCAATTAGGTTCAGTACTCCAAAAGTTATACTCCAAACATTTTCAAACTGTTCTTATTTTAAGATAATGCCCTATGTTAAACTTCTACCCAGAAATTGAAATTATTACAATCTGATTGAGAATTTTATTTCTTCAGATAATTTGTATCCCTATGTCTTTCGTTTACTCAAAATCAAAAATAATCCCAATTGGATAACTACAGGTCAAGATATCATTAAAATACCAAAAAATGTTCTGTGCTAGAAAGTTCGCCACGGCCAACTTTTCCCTATGTCTCTAGTTTACTTAAAATAAAAAATTATCCCAATTGGATAACTACAAGTCAAGATATCATCAAAATACCAAAGTATGTTTTGTGCTATAAAGTTCGCCGCGAAGAACTTTTCCAGAGAGGAAAAGTTCGTGTGAAATCTTAAAAGTTGGCCACGGCAAACTTCATACTTCAAGTAGGCTGCGGCGAATCAAGGAGAGTTGGCCACAACGAACTTTGACAAAGCATACGCAGACATGTTTCATTTTTTAGCTTTTCCTAACATCTCTACTTCAAACCTCCATAACTTTTGATCCAAAACTCTAAAAATTACAAATTTTAAATCAATGGAAGGCTAAAAGAAAGATATACAACTTTCCTAAGGACTACTTTGTCAAAATCCACCTATATCAGTATAGTAAATTCGTGGAAGTTTCAGATCAAAATTTTAACTCTATTACTATTCATTCCCAAAAATTCTCATACTTCATATCAATTTTTGAGACTCTTAACGACAAACTTAAAATTTGGTGTCTTCATAAAAAATATAGCCTTATATCTCTAGTTTAATCAAAATTAAGAACCACCTCAATTTAACAACTCTAGAAGAAGTTATGGCTAAAACACTGAAGCATATGCAGTGAACATTTTCCAGATTTTCATACTTCCAACATTTACATCTAACTCATCTTATACCTAGATTATCCCTTCCATTTCATTTCCCCATCATCCTCTACCCAATTCAACTCAATAAATCACACACAAACAAAGCATAGTTTTCATCACCCATGACACATACATAAACATTGCACAACCAAGTCATCAAATCTCAATTTACTCATCATTCTAACATAATTTAACCATACCCATGACATTTAAAGCATAACTTACTTGGTGTAGCTCCAAACTCATCAAAATCTCACTCAACCCTAACTCCCAAGCATCCCAAATTCTTCATCTTCTAAAGGAAGTAAAGAATGAGTTTTCTTGTGGCAATGAGGATGAAGATAGCAATTATGTTTGAAGCAAATGAAGGAAAGTGTAATCTTCAAAGTTAAGGTGGTGGAGATTGAAGAAAACACAAATAATAAAGATGTAGAGAAGAGAGTCACGAAGAGGAAGATGGGAAGGGCCAAAGAAACACAAAAATTGGACTTTTAATGAGAAGCAACATTTTTAAAGGGGTTTTAGAACTTAGTGGAGCTAAGGCATTGTTTGCTAAGTGACTTATGTCACTTACCACATGTCTAATGCTTATAAACTAAATCCAATTTCTATTCTAATTGTCTCCTAATTTTCAATGACCCTTGTCAATAAATCCCATAGTCATTTATCAAAATTTTCAATGCCATTTGACAATAAATTCTACAACCATTTATCATTTGTTTTGCCACTTGGCATTTTTCCTAGTCCAAAAATTATCCCAAATTTTTAGAAATTTTCCTAAAATTCTCCAATAATTCTAAATCAACAATTACACTCTCCAAATCAATTTTCAATACAAACAAACTACAATTCTCAATAACAATCACCTTTTATAATCAATTATACCCGGAACATCAATGAATGCATGTACGGATATTTTCATGTGTAAAAATTCAATATTCACGTGTATGTGCATATCATATAATGCATGAGCATTAAATACATTTTCTAATCTTTCAATTTTATTTCTCATTTACAGTATTCCCGAATCTGACCCTTAATATGGGAACAAGATGTTACAATTCTCCCACTTTAATAAATTTCGTCCTCGAAATTTTTATCTGATTGATCAAAAAGGCAGGGTATTGTTTCCTCGTATGCTCCTCAATTTCCCGTTTAAATGTCATCACTCGAAAAACTTATTACAATTGAGTATAATTAAGGGAATCACTCAATCTGTCAAGTACTTATTTTGATATCACACTAACTTAATTTTTTCCTCAATATATTTTATATTACTTACAATTTCACTTCTTAAGTCGATAACACCAATATCAAATTATACTAATATTTCTTAGCATACTCCTATGTAACACATTGTGAATCTAAAACATCTTTGTTAGTAATACAAACTCATATGTTAATGGTCTTATGCTCTCTATAACATCATGTGGACCAATACAATTCGAGCTTAGTTTATTATATTTCCTAACCTGAGCATACCTTTTTTTCTTAATCTGAGCACATCTTGGCAAGGTAATACTCTCAGAGACATTTCATCTTTCACTTGATAATTGACATCTCTTTAGTGTTAATACACTTAACTTGTATGTCCATCTCACTAAACTCCATATGTCCAGTGTTTATCCACCTAACTCATTCATCTTCCTTGAATCACTTAATTTCAAGCATATATTAGTTTCATTTATCAGTAACATCTCCAATCAATTCTAGCCTTCAACTATATTAGGCCTTATTCACCTAAATATAAAGGTGGACAACTCTTTCTGTCATACAACATCACATATGGAATTTTAATAATATGACTGTGATAATAATTGTTATGCTTAAAATCAATTAAAACTATACATTGACCTCATATTCCTATGAACTCCAAAATATAAGCTTTAAGTATATCTCCAACAGTTAAGACTGTTGGCAACTCATATATGTAGTCACTTGTTTCTACATTCTTAGCCCTTAAGTACTAGTTTGTTGTATTCCTACTAAGATGTATAGCCTGGATTTTTCTTAGTGCTTTCTCTAATAATCTCTTTATTCAATCATCATTATCGGGTACATATACTTCTTATTTCAATCACAAGTATCATTTTCCAATTCAAACTCGAAATTCATATTCATTTTCAATTCCTCAATAAGATTCACAATTCTAGATCCTCACTTTTGACCTTGTCAATATTTTTATGTGAAACTGATCTTAAATTTCAATGAAGCCAATACTACTTCATTTTGCCCTAAAATTCAACTCAACATTCTATTCTCTTTATTGCATCAGGTTTGGTAACCTCATTATCTGAATTTGTGCCATTCCGTTATTGAATTTTATGTTCAAGCGTCAGGTACACATTAGCTTTACCAAGAAATACTCATTTGCACAATCATTATCTTTCAATAATTCTATCCATTGTCTCAGTCTTAGATTCAATCCATTCAAACATAATATTTACCTTAACTTAAATGATTTGTATAAAATCGGAAATGTCTCTGTATATGTAATGTCTCCAAACTCTCAAACCAATTACTGTTGCTGCAAGTTTTCAATTTATATATCAAATAATCAACTCATGAGACTTAATTGTCTCTATGCATATGAAATAACTTTATTTTGCTACATTAGATTTCACCCTAATCTCTAACATGAAACCTCATCATATACTACATAATCTCCAATTCTAGATGATATAACTACCATTGATGTTATACTTCCTCAAAATTCTCTTTACATTCATCAGTCATATAATTTACATGTTTTTCCTCATACATTTTTTTTCAAAGGGCTAAGATCAGTAAAAACTCCTTAATAGTGTCTGGTAGTGTCCAATATACAGTTTGTTCTAGAAAACTCTAGATCTCTTATAAATTCATCGGAGTTTCTCACTTCATTATTACCTTAATTTTCTTTGGGTCTCCCAATATTTCATGTTTAGATACTATACAACCCAACATTTTATTTGATCAAGATAAGATTCACTCTCATTAAACTTGGCATCTAATTATTTCTAACTTCATGATATGTAAGAATTACCTCAAATATTTGAAATATTCTCCTTAACTTTTGGAACACATTCAATATATCATCTATGATCACTGTCACTAATTGATCCAAAAAAATTTGAGACACTTTATTCTTCAATACCATAATACTGTCGGGGGCATTGTTAACTCAAACAGAGATTGCCAAAATTCAATGTGCCTATACTTAGTTCTCATTATTCCTTAAGTAACTAATTCGTCAATAAGGTAATATTATCGTATGTTATTATCGGTTTCCCAATTGACTTATTTTCTTGAATGATTTTCTCCATTCATTAGGTTTCCTCAAATTTCACATTGACTTCTTCTAATGTCTATTCATCTATACTAGTTTCTCCACACATTTCAATTTATTTGAAATCTTAACTTCCTTTATCGGTAACACATTCATTAGATCTAATTTGTATCCCCTATACATATTTGTATAGAATATAATGCGAACCTAAGTTCTCATCACATTAGGAATAATGTCACCTCAAATTCAGGAATCCAATCATATAGTTGGATACTTTTCATCAAATGTAATGCATACACTCTCAGCAGCATATTCTACATTTTATGCTTGTGTCACTGTTAGTGATATGACTCCAATATTTACCTTTGAATCACTATATATTTATTTATGATTTGTTCCTTCATTGATCATTCTTAAAATAAACTATCTAGTCTACTTAACCTGATTCGGTGAAATTCTTCTTGCAAGGAAGAATTCATGCTACCATCATCTGTATTGTTCATATAATCCTTATCAATCCGCTGTTATCATCATTGCCTTTTTCAACCATTCTTAATAACTCAAGAAGATCAATTTCTATCGTTCTTACCAGGTCATAATGTTCTAGTTACTAAATCTCGATGAAGTAGTAAACATGATTACTGTTGCATATGCATAGGTATGTATCATCAAAGTCATCCCATTTTGTCTAAAGATTTATCTATGATAATTCTCCAATTTATATATATTACACTATGATACTTGATTTCAATCGATCTTAGATAATATTTCTCTCTTTATTCATATCCACAATTGGGGTATCCCTATCACGATTATGACAAACTTATTTTTGTTAGGCCACTATCGTGCCCCACACTTTCTTCCTCGCATCAACACACATACTATCATCAATTCTACTCCAATGTTTCCAGAATTTACCTATTCTAATGCTGCATAATTTCATAATAATTCAACCACCATATCGATTACATTCACTCTTCCCATTCAATTCATCATCTTTTTCTTAATCTTATGCATACATAAAATCCTATCTTATATGCATTTCTAACTTTCTCCTTTTGTGCCTATCCTCGATCGTGGGGACTTTGCACGATCATGACAGAACCAATTAGTCTTAGTCACGATCCTCGAATCCATAACACATATTAACTTCTTTTACCCTCTCAATCTATCCCCAACTGATCATCATAAATGCTTTCATGCGTTACTCTGATTCATCTCATGAGTTTGACTATAGGGAATAAGACTTAAGAATATTTAAGAAATCATAGATCACCTCATTTATCTTTCCCAAGTAATTATTACATATATGCTCAATAACATTATTCACCAATGTGATCAC
>JAOSBO010022924.1:0-12046 GCA_027563915.1 Erythroxylum rotundifolium
CAATTATTCCTTAAACCTAATCTTACCCATTCAAATGCTCAACTTGCCTTATGGAAGGTATAACGAAGAGGATAAATAATTAACGCTAAGGCTCATATATTGGGTTTAAAGAAAGAAAAGGTTTCATATTAAGCTCAAAGGGGCTCACTAAGGGTAACATTATGGAAACTTTTTAGGCAAAATGTGTAAATCTTATTCCCTTCATCATTTCAATGTTTTTATAAGATTATATGATATTAACTAATATTTGCAAGTAAGTTCTAGATTTCCTTAATCATGAAAGATCATTCTCAATAAAGAATACGTGAATTTGGTGCTTAATATTTCAAAAGGGCCTCAAATTCTTACCAAAGAAAAGTGTCATTTATATATAAGAACAAGCTAATGTCATTTTAATTTAAATCTAAGTTAATTAGTCTAAGCATGCAAGTATACTTATTCACTCATATTATGCAATTCTAATTCTGATCGAATTATTTTAATTACCATGCATCTTTAACTATTAAATGGGAAAAACAAACATACAACACATAAATAAAAATAATGTTTTTTAACTACTACTCTCCCCCCACTTAAATATCACGTTTTTCCCCAATATGATAAGAAAATAAAAGAAGGATAGAAGATGCAAAGTAACTTAAACAAGGATAGAAATTAAAGCTAAAAGAAATTAAGCTAACTAGCAATAAGAAAAAGGATAAAAATATAATATGACAATGTGGGTGGTGGCTGCGTTGATATGATATGGAGTGTAGCATACTACGTCGAGGAGTAAAGAACAACTGCTAAAACAGATAAGATAGACTAAAAATTATGCCTGCACACGTAAAGAAAACAAACTATAAGTTGAGATTCAATAAAAAGGAATAACAAAAAAATAATTGAAAAACAAAAAAGAAATTATATGGGTTGCCTCCCATTCATCACTTATTTAATGTCTTATAGTTTGGACACCTCAATAGACATGCTCAAGGTGGATCACTCAAAGTGATTGATTCCACTGTTTTCTTCTCTTCGTTGGGATTTGTCTCTAAGAAATTACCAAACTTCCCTTTAGTTGAGTCACCTTGCCTTTGACAGTATTCATCAATCACTTTAATCAAGTTCAATTCCCTTTCTTCTCCCTGCAAGGCAAAGTAAAAATCTATAGTATTACATTGATCAACACGAGAACATTCTTTATAAATAGTAGTAGTAAAAATAGGTTCAACATTAAAGATTGAAAATTCTACTATTTCTCCTAAAATAGTCATGGTCAATTTTCTATTCTTCACATCAATCAATGTATTGGTGGTGGTCATAAAAGGCCTCCCTAGGAGTATACTGTGATCCTTTTCTTGTTCTTTTACTTCTCCGATGTCTAGGATAACAAAGTACGGGAACAATCAATCCTCCAACTTTCACTAACACACCTTCCATTATTCCTTTTGGATAATGGGTTGACCTATTAGCTAATTGTAACACACATGTTTGTATGGCTTAACGGTCCTAGATCTAATTTCTCATAAATAGATTAAGGCATAAGGCTTATACCTGCTGTAAGATCAAGCACACCCTTAACCTCATCCCAATTACTTAGTGATACTTTCACGATAAAACTCCCTAGATCTTTTGGTTTGGGGGATAAATGCTGTTGAAGAATTGCATTTGTTACTTTCAAAACTATCACCTTTTCGTTAGGCTTAAACATTCTTTTTTTAGTGCTAGTTCCTTGAAGAACTTGACATAAGTCGGGATGTTCCTATTCACATCTAAAAAGGGCAAATTAATATTGACATTAGAAAGGAGGTTATATAAATAAGAAAACTATTCATCTTATTTGAGTCTTTATGACGGCTTAGATATGGAATTGGTGGCCTGTAAGGATCTGTTGCCTTATGCAGATTATGTCCTTCATTGTCTTTGATTTCATGCGTAAGTTTTTCACCCTTATGAATGTGACTTGAAGAGTTGTGCTCATTGCTTTTTTCATTATGCTCATCTTTTTCTTTGGTGAGGCTCTCTTCCTCTTGATTACCAACATCAGATATATTAGAAGGAATCTCAATATGATTATCAATCGCCTTACCACTTCTTAGAGTAGTAATGGCTTGAGCTTGTTCGGGTTAACTAGTCAACTTTCCCTTTTGATTATTATGCATTTGAGTAGCAAGTTGCCTTACTTGAATCTCAATCCTCTTTACATAAGCTTATAAGGAATCGAATCTCTTATTGTTCATTTCTTGATTCTATGTCGTTACCTGAACAAACTTATTCTTTTCTCCAAAGAAGGCTTTCTCGGTAGGTTTTGTTTTGAGGATTGCCTTTGGAACTAGTTTTGTCTCTAAAAATTTTGATATTATTCATAGGGCTACACCGGTGGATTGTTGATCTTTCATGAAAAATAGGGGTGATTTTTTCTTCCCCATCTTCAAAAGGTTCGTAAGAATTTGAGCAAACATTAGCTCTATGACCAAAGTTCCACATATGCCATATATCTCTTGATTTGGAACGTTTTGGGGCAGTCTTATAGTTAACATTTTCACCTGCTTTGTTAACTTAGCGAATTGTATAGCCATTTCTTGATTCAATTTCATTTTATAAACTCCATCTCTTCTCCCTCTCACACTCGTTTTTTGAGAATTTGCCTCCAACACTTTGAAAATTTCATATATTTCATCAGCAGTTCTGTCTCCTATAGCTCCTCTTGCTGCATTATCCATCATGTACTAGCATTGTTGCATTAATCCGTCATAAAAAATCGGTTTAGCATGTGAAGTAGAAAATGATGGTGTAGACACTATATTAGCAAGAGTTTAAAGCGCTCCCATGCATCATGAAATGACTCTCCCTCTATTTGAGTGTAGGTAGCTATCGTAGTACACAATTTAGAGGTCTTTTAATGGGAATATAATTTTCTCATGAATTTGTTGTGCACCTTTTCCTATGTAGTCAATGAATTAGGTAGAAGGGTCATCAACTATCCTTGGCCCGATCTTTCAATGTGTATGGGAAGCATCACATTCTGAGTTAATCTTCATTTAAGCCATCCAAAGGAAATATCTGGAAAGTAGTATAGAATTCTTGAATGAAGTTTAAAGGATCTTCATTTAGAATCCTATAGAACGAAGACAACATGTTGTAGTGGATGCACTTCAATTCATAGTTTCTGGTTGCTTCTCCCAAACATTTGCATCAAGTGGCAGTACCAATCATTGGTCTGACATGCATCTTGATCACTAACTACCTTTCTCCTTCTTGTGGTCATTAGTTGGATCTTTAAGCTTGGTTTCCTCGAGATTGTCCACAAAGTTCCTTTGAGGTCTTCTTATTCGATGCACATTATCAATAAAAGAAACAGGTTCACTATCTACAGATCGCCTTCCTAGCATAAACTAATTAAGTTTACTTCCTAGTGTCCTCCTACCTAGCATAAACTAACTGAGGAAAGTATTAAATTACTAACAAATATTAATAAAACAAATGAATGAAGTAACATGATAAAACATGTATGCATGAACAAGCACAATCAATTAAAATTAATTTAAGTTTAAAACATTAAACTTCTCCTTGATAACGTTGCCAAAAATTTCTCGTGCCAAAATAAGTTCTAAAAACCTAAGCTATCCTACTCGCAAGTATACGAGGTGATTGTAGTTGAATATCCAGGGTCACCTCTCTAGGAGGTGAAATTGGTTCACTTAAATTAACTTTGAATAAAAATAAAAACAATTTCAATTCTAAACACTTTAATCCAATTTGTTGAGTAAAAGGTTTTAAATAAAATAAGGGAATTAGACTAAAAAGTAAAATAATTTAATTGGAAGCAAAAACAATTTCATCAATTGGTATGGAAAATCTTGAGAATTAATTTCACTAATTTAGTCTCCTATGCATGAATAAAGGGAAATGATAGGATATTTGTCTTACTAAAATTAACAGTTGGGTTTTAAAATCAATTCAAATAACAAACTAATCTAACTTTCATATTGCACAAGTTTATCATCCAAATTAATTATTAAACCCAACTAATAATTACCCACTTATGTTAATATATTTCTAATTCATAACTTAAAGTGTTTATAGTTTCTTATTCCTGATAGTTATGAATTGCATCATATTTTATTAATTTGTTATATATTTAGTGTTAAATTGAGTGTTTAGTGTGTATTTAGGTTAGGATTGCGTTAGTTTATGTGTTTAAGTGTTTTGCTGGGTTAGTATGAGTCTTTGAGCTTAAATGTTATATTTTTGTGGTACCTTGATGTATTTGTTAGTGTTTTAAGGTAAATGGCGAAGAATGGAGAAGTTTCGAAGAGTTTCAGGCCAAAACCATGGACCAAAAGAGACGAGCCTGCAAGACCTAGGCCACAATCATACACCTTAGGCACGATTGTGACAGAAAACTCTGAACTAGGCTAAGATCATGCACTTTGGGTCACGATCATAAGAGAGAGGGTTAGGCACTAGCCACAATTGTGGCCGTGTCAGGCTGACATAAAAACTCAAGTTTTGCAAGACTTTTCAAACCATTTTAACCCCGAATCAACCCTAGGGCTTCCAAAGTATAAATATAACATTAAGAGATAGAAGAAGTAGCCTGAAGAAAGATTTTGAGGAGCCTTGATCAGCCACCAAAAATGAAACCTTAAAAGAGACCTTGAGAGATCGAGAAAGAGACGAAGGAAGAGAGAAGAGGAAGATGACATAGAGATGACGTGCTTTCAGGATTAAAAAGCTTTCTGTAGTTGTGGCCTCCCATCATCTCGTCGAGTTTTGGTTCCTAAGTATTTCAGCTTTATTCAATTACATAATTGAGATATATAGTTGATTATAGACTTGCATTGTGGTTGATGTTCTATACTCACATTTGGATTATTATTGTTGATTTAATGAAATCTGATTGTTTTACATGTTTATTGAATTAATTATGATTTATTTTGCACTTCATATCTCGATAATAAATTGAGAGGGTGAATCGAGAGAAAATGATTAATTTGGGCTAACAAGAGTCAGGCAAATCAATAGATTCAGAATTAAATTAAGTTGGTAAACCTTATGTAGAGAGATCACATTTGGGCTTTCGATTATTTATTAGAGAACTTAAGAACTAATTAGGCTTCGGAGAGGTTGGTAATTGAGAGATTACAACTTCCTATAATCTAATTAGGGTTTATGCTTTAGGGTTCAATTATAACTTGAGAGAGTATAATTGACACTTGGATCATCTAGAACCGTTAATTCGATAAATCGTAATAGGTTAGGTTGACATTAAGGATAGATAATTTTCCCTTTTTCTCTTTCGTTAAACTCACTAGTTAGAAATTGAGGTGTGCGATCATTGTTCATCAAATTGCTAAATTTAATTTCATTGTTATTCAATTTCAAATTAAATTTGTTAATAATCTTTGTGATGTTTTTAATTAAGCATTAATTTTCAGTTATTGTTTTGTTAGTTGATTTGGTTTATTTGATTTTGTTTTAGAAAAAATTTTCAGGAGACATTATCTCCTGAGAGTTTATTAATAATAAACTAGTTCATAACATCAGCAAAAAGAAAATAAATGTTGCCTCCCATCTTGAGCTCACAGAGATGGTTTTACAACTTGAAAGCATAAAATACGGAAATGCTCCATTGTCAAGTAAGCTGAATCTTTCTTGTTTTGATCCTCAATGATGGGATTTGTGACTTGTCTAAATTTAATATCTTCCTTCCTAGCACTGGCAGTGATTAAAAGCTAGTATATACTAGCTGGTTGTTTGCCTCAAGAGCTGCATTTGCTAGGAAATTTGCTAGCTGATTGCCTTCTCTAAATGTATGCATAACCTTATGTTAGAATTTATTGTTTGTTAAATAATTGTTTAGTAGTTTTCGACCTTATATTTTAGGACTAGATTAACCCTCCTTCTGAGAACAATACCTTAGGTACTACCCGAATGACCCGTGTACTTACAGTATTATTGAGGTTATAAAATTTAAAATTTGTTATACGTAAACCATCATTCAATTCCATGTTAAAATTCTTCTTTTGATCCTTTGTTTAATACCAAAATGATGCAAAGTTGGGTCATGCTATTACTTCATAATGCATAATCGACTAAATTGGCCACATTAGTTCTCAAGAACAAGTAATCAACCCATTATGGAATAGAAACTATGAATCATCGTCATTTACCTCAATCTTATGGTTAAGAATAACAGGGGAATATCAAATAAATAATAGAGTCAGTCACCAAAATGAACTATCAAACTCTTACATAGGAAAACAAGTTCAATGAGAAAAGATAAAAGGGTTCAACAAATGAGTTCAACAGAAATTAAATGAGTTTCACAATAGTAATAGAGATGAAAAGGAATGAATAAACAAAATGGTCTCTCAAATAATGAAGGTGGCTGTAGATATCTTGCCAACCTCAACCTTTCTAGCATTGGCTCTCGCCTTCTTCCTGTTGTCCTTATTTGATGCTCACCCAAAAGATTAGCTTCAGCTTTCGCTGACACCTCTCCAAGCTCCACCTCTATGCCATTTTTCTCTCTTCCCCACCTTTGTTTCTCTTCTTTAGTTCCAGCCTTGGTCCAATTTGTCCTCTCAAAAAAATTTTCTATTTATCCAGAGAATCTAGGTTAGGATTGCTTTCTTTTTACGTCAACATCTAACATGTGAGCATAAAGTGAGTGCAGATGAATAAGTGAGCATTTTCATGCCCATGAGTGTGGCAGTCCATAGTCACAGGCGTGAATCATTATCACACATGTGACTTCCATGATCATGAGTGTGAGTCATTTTAATACATAATTAACATATAATTCACTCTTTCATGCCTAAGTCATGCCATCTTTCATTATTTCATGGATAATTTTTCTTGTTTTAACATTCACAAAACATTCCACTCATCATTCATGTAATATTCACACAATTTACACTAATTTCATTTCAACTTTGGATTAAAACATAAGAATTTGTAACCAAAATCAAGATATGAATGCAAGCAAAATCAATAGAAATTAGACATAACACTATCCTTTTATATGTTAAAGGATGTTTTAAAGCTCTGTCAAGTATCTAAAGCTGCTTGCAAACTTTTCTAAAATCTTGATGTAAATCGTGGGTCTCGGTCAGAAATAATTGGCAATAGAACTCCATGTAGCCAAACAATCTTATTCACATATAACTTAGCTAATTGATCCATAGAATAAATCACTCATCTACTTCTATATAGTGTATGTCTTATTTAGTTTCTAATAATCAAATGATCCTTGATTAGAATAAGTTATGTATAGTATTAAAGCATAATAATAGCTATATGAGATGCCTTAGAAACATTAAGTTAAAGGATGACTTATATAATCATCATAATGAGCATTTTAATGGAAAAATATATCACTTGCTTAGTTCAAAATTGAGCATGAAACAATCAATAGTAGAAGAAGATAATGCTATTACAGAATTTAGGATAATAATAGAAAATAATATGGCTTGAATTTTATAGCTTATGTCGCAAGTAAAAATAGTGCTAAAGGAAAATGATTGGATTTAATTCTTTTTTTGGAGGTGTACACTCCAAAACGGGAAACTAGATTGAAAACCAAATCCAAAAGGGAATTATAAATACAAAAAGAGAATTGGATTCAATAAACTAGATCACTTATGTTCTACCTTGTTACGTTTCATTTTAAATCTCATATTTTTTAAAACTATTACTTACTCCTTATGGAAATGTTTAGCTATCACATAACTTCTTTAAGATATTTCTATAATTTTGTATCTTTTTTAACCTAAAATGAAATGATAATCAAAATTCTTAAATTGCAATATGAAATTATTTTAAAGCTAAAAGTGGATAGAAAGTTAACAAAATATGACAAGATTTGTGTACAATAGCAACAAAAATATCTAGTAGAAATCCTATTGAGATATAAGGTTTAGGGAGATCCAAAAGTATGCAATCTTACCTACAACTAGTAAAGAGGCTATTTTTGATATTAAATCATAAGGAATCAAGTGTAATTAACCATACAAAATTCTACTATTTGATAATCAATATATATTTTCTGACATCTTCGTTTTATGAAACTCATTAATTGCATTTTTTATGTCAGATTTTCTATTTAGTTCTTCAACCATACATGAGACTTGTTAAACTTATTTATGGAGAGACTACAATGTGCACATTATTTTAGGAATTTAACAAGAGTGCATATGACTCTCTATAGAGTTTGGATACTATAATACATCAGTTTGTGAATTTCTAGCTTTTATGAAAAACAAAGTCAAGGGAGATAGTTATCATATTAATTGTTTAGTTCTTATTTGTTTAAGAATAGGGTTATCAAAACTGATCAAACATGTATTACTTAATTGATCCTAGCCTTATCTAAATTAGCCTAGCTTGAGTTGACTAGGCTTTCAGCTTGGGTCTAGCCTTCATAACCTGACCAACCCAAAGATCAAAATTTTATATTACACAAAATGAAATCATATTGTAGTATTAAAATAGTCACTTTATGTAATGATGGATTGAAAATAAATCTATTTAAGGTTCACTATGCATCTCCCCACCTAACTCTTAGCCTAGTTGCTAACCCTAGCCCCTCTAACTGTATGTCTCCCCCTAACTCTATCACTATTTATCACTTTCTTCCTATAGTCTCCAAAATTTAATTGTCATTTGCCTCCTATCGAACCTCTAACTTTGTGTCTCCCCTTATGCTATTAGTATTTATCTCTCTTTGCCTCAGTTGCCAACACTTGCCTAGTTGCTTGCCTTTTAGATAGTCACCTTATTTTCTTATTGTAACCTACCTCGTGCCTAGTCTACTACATATTTTTATAACCATTCGTGAGGAATTTAACTTCTTCTAAATTCATATTCATTAATTGTTGGACTTAATATTCATCTCTTCTAAATATGTTAATTCTTTACAATAGTCAACATGATAATTGAACATCAAAAGAAGAAGAGGATGATTAAGTCTTAGGAATTAAACTTTTTATAAGCTTTTAGGGTATGGCCTAAACCAATTAGGCTTTATGTTGATTAGGCCTACCCTGACCAGATTGGGATTTGTGTTAGACCTAGGCTGAGCAACAAAGAGTTAACACTAGACTAGAAGAAAATCAAAGTTTGTCCAAAGCTTGGTCTAAAATTCTTATAAATTTAGTCTTTATATTTATATTGGTAATAATATATTAGTGAATTGTTTATAGCAGGCCAAACAGATAACATTAATGGAATAACTGTTTGGTTGTTTGGACATCCTATTTTCATAGATAAAGAAAGGTGTGTGCTTTTTTCATCATATTCCAAATAATTTCGAAATATTTCCAATTTTTTTGGTTAATATAGAAAAAATTGTTAAAGATGATATTCCATTTAGAAGAGTAAAATTGAAGGACAATGTCAAACAAATAGTTGCAATTGTTGAAATATATATTAACGAACTAAGTGAAATAGTTATAATGATCCTACTACAACAAAAAAATATCCTAGATGCATTCAATTTAGTAAGAATTTTGAAATAAATCATGGTACTTTGAATTCACTCTAGTCATTTGTTAGTTCCTACATTTATATATAGTGGTTTATTAATTACATAAATATTATAATGGAGGATTTTATTATATTTATGACTTGGAAGTATGGAATTAGGTAAATTTTCTTAGTATAAATATGACTATTAGTCATAAACTTATAATGTTTTAAGTTCTAAATATATTGTTGCATTATTCTTTCATATACTTTCACTTTATATTTTGAATTTTTGTTACCTAAATTTTTCCTTAACATTGATATTATATCTATAGTTATGAATAACTTAATTTAATTATTTATTCTTATTAGGTAGGAAAATTTATAACTGGTGGAGTGTGTAGTTGAAGGTGCTTTTTTATTACCATAAATTCCTAAGCTTTATGGAGAATGGCCTAATGAATCTTGTAGCAAATGCTAATGACGTTGAGAAGAAGAAGAAGAAGGATAAGAAATCATAATATTTTATTCATCAAGGAGTGAATGATGAGGTCCTTAAGAAGATCATGAAAGAAACTTCTTTCCAGTAGATCTGAGACATTTTGATGACAATATTCAAAGGAGAAGAAAAAGTTAAAAGCTAAAATTGAACTCTTAGGATGTTAATAAGAACTTCTATAAATAGAATCATTTGATACTATTACTAACTACATAACTTAAGTTTTTATTAAATCAATGAAAATAAATGGTGAGGAGCATATAAATACAATCATAGTGAAGAAGATGTCATGAATATGTATCCAAATTTGAGAATATTGTGGACTAATAAAAGAAAACCATTTTTTAATGAGATAATTATTAAGGAATTATCCAGTATGCTATAAGCTCACGAGTAGTGCATGAATGAGAATAAATAAAGGAAGCTAAGTAACAATTTCATAGCCAATTCTCCATTAAAGGCAAGAAAGTTAGTGGAACAAGCCAAAGGCTAGGTGGTTCACGAAATAGAGGACCAGGAGGAGGTGATCATAATTATTGCAATATCGATCATATAAGTCATAAAAAATAATAGAGGAAGAGGCAACTAAAATAATGATTGGTTAGAATTAAGCCATCAACAAACCTAAACTATAGATGTTAGCGATGTGGACATAAAAAAGTAAGGAATGATAAATCCAATTTTAAGTGATATTCTAGTAAAACACATTATCATTATTCAAATGAAGGTAAATTAAAATGAAGTAATTAGGAACTTAATTATATAGAAGAAAGTGATGATGGTGGAAACCATAAACTATTGATGGTCGATACAACTAATGAAGCATTGAATTATTGCACATGGTTCCTTGACATTAGGTATACCCATCACATACGAGAAAAGAAGGACCTCTTTATTGATCTTAATGAATCAATTCAAATTGAGGTCAAATTTTTGAATGATAACAACATAATAGTAACAAGAAAAAACAAATTCTTATTTAGCTAAACAATTGAGACCACAAGTTCTTTTTTATGAATGTTATATAAAGTAAATCACTTGTTAATATACAAATCACGTATAATATGTAAAATACACAAGAAGGGGGCTTGAATTGTGTTAAATCGTCTAAGATATTAATCTTTAAAATCTTCTTGATTTTCCTGAAAAATTCAGATCATTACAATACAATGCACTTAATTTTATGAGTAATCAACAACGGAAATTAATATCTATTCTTCTAACAAAATGAAAATTAAAAAGATAAGGGTTAGAAAATATACACCGCAATTTATACTGGTTCCCCCTTAACCTTGTGCTACGTCCAGTCCTCAGAGTTTTCTGAGATTTCACTATCTCTTTTAACTTTATAAGTATTATTTCTACACTTGTAGAGCCTCTTCAGGTCTCTTTCCAAAGTATTCTTTATCTGCTTTCTTAGCCTTTTCAGGCTCTAGCCTTCTTTTCACTCGAATAGATATTGTTTTGAGCCTTCACACTCAACTTACAGATATTTTATATTTCTTTCTTTCTTTATTTTCTTTCAGAATATTTTCCAATTAGAGCACAGAGTTTCTCTAAGTATGTTTTGTACAATCAGAGTTCTCTCTCTTTCTGTTGTGTGTATTCATTGTGTTTTTACGACTACGACTGATATTTATATTCTAAATCTCCACCAGTCTTCTTAAGAAAACTGCTTGTAGAATATTCTAAAGTCTGTTATTAGTTGAGTCCTGTAACCAAATCTAACTAATTGATGTTCTTGGACATTCCTCAATTACATCATCTTGTATGCTTTGATTTGTTTGCTTCGTCTTGTGTCTTAGACTTAATCGCTTCGTCTAACTTATTCACTTCCTCTAACCTGTCTTATACGCTTCATCTTATTTAGCTTTTACTTGAGTATCGTCTAGATTTGATAATTTGTGCCACTTACATTTATCTGCGTACTTAACAAATTTATCAAAATAGTTCACACACTTCTTTTATTATTATTATTTGACTTTCATCAAAATCATTAGAAGAAGTGAAGTCTTCTTGACTTAAAAATCTCCCCCTTTTTGATGATAACAAATAATCATAATATTAGAAGATAAAAAAGTATTCAGACGAATAAAG
>JAOSBO010022930.1:0-12046 GCA_027563915.1 Erythroxylum rotundifolium
ATCCTATTTAAACCCAATCACTCTCATCCTAAGTCAAATTACCATTCTACCCTTCCTGTAGGGGGTGGGATGTTACAATTAAGGGTAGCAAGTGTATTGCACAAACTAAAAGGCATCTGATGATAAGCAAACATATTAAATGGATATGTAAATATTGTCTTCTCTTGATCCTCAAGGGCTATGGAATTTTAAAAAAACCCAAAATTATGTACAAAAAACAATAGTACATATGCCTTAATAGTCATTCTAGCATTTAATCAATGAAAGGTAGTAGAAAATGGTCTTTACATGTAGCATCTTTTTGCTTCATATAGTCAATACAAACCTTTGACCTAGTGATTGTTCTCATTATAATCATTTCATTCTTGTCATTTGGTACTACCTTCATCTGTCCTTTCTTTGACACTACCTATATAGGACTCAACTAAGAACTATAAAAAATATGTTAAATAACTTATATGAAGTAGTTTAATTAATTTAGACTTTATAACATCTTTTATGTTCATATTAAGCCAATATTGACTTGTACGATTGGCTTAAAATCATCTTCAAAGTGAACCTTATGGGTGCAAATGCAAAAAGAGTGACTAATTCCATTCACCTAAAATTTTTTGATACAATTACCATTTAATGCTTTGTTAAAACCTTAAGCAACTTCTTTTTGGTAATAGTTTAAGTTTTTTACAATTATCACAAGTAATTTGTTAGTTTCAACTACAAAAGAAAACTCTAAGTGCTTTGGTAATCTTTTTTATCTCTAACTATAATGGTACCTTAATTGATGACTTTACTCTAGTCTCCTTACATCTTCCAATCTCCTTAAAGTCCTACACTGGAATAGACTTATTAATCTTTAAGGATTCCACATGCTCTTTTTGGAAAGGGATCCATCTCTTCTTATCTTCTCCTTACTTGATATAAGTTCCCAGTAGATCTTATAAGATGATTTCCTTTATGGTACAATAAATTTCAGTATCAAGTGCATCCAAATAGAAATAATTATCATCCTTATCATAATTGCGTTTTTATAGCTTTGAATATCTTTAAAACAACCTTATCATCTTATACCCTTAGAATTAGCTTTTTGTCATATATATCTGTCATGGTCTTAATATCAAAGGAACCTCCACATCATCATCCATATCCAAAACCATAAAGTCAACATAAAAGATAAATTTATTAATCTTAACCAACATATTCTTTACAATACCTCTAGGATACTTAATTAACCTATTGAATATTTAAACTCTCATCTTAATAGGATTTAGTTCACCCAATCCTAATTCCTTAAACATGTTATAAGGCATCAAATTAGTGATCACTTATAAATTCACTAATTTCCTATTAATTGATAAGTTACCAATATAACAAGGAATAGTGAATCTTCTTGGATCTTTATTTTCCAAGGTAGCATATTTTGTAGGCTGGTAGAGGACTCCCCCCTTAGAGTAACTGTTAATGCTTCTGCATTTTTCTTCTTATTAAAAAAAGAGCTTTTAAAAACTTAACATATTGTGGCATTTATAATAAAGCTTCAATAAAAGGAATGTTAATGTTAAGTTGTCTAAAAGTTCTAAAAAGTTACTAAATTAATCTTATTTTTAATATTTTTATGTCTACTTAGGTATAGGATATTCAATTTGTACTCCTTGACAACTTTCTTATCGGGTTCCTCGTCCTTCTCTCTTTCCTCTTCATCTCTCTATTCCTTTCTTTCTTTCATAGTAGCCTTATAATTTATTTCCTCCTTTTTTCTTAAATTATAGCTCACTTACACTTCATAAAGTTACTGCTTCCACTTATTCTTTTAGGATTTACTAAGTTTTGATAGATAGAGTACGTAGTTGCTTTTTGGAGATAAGTTTAACAAGCTATCCAATATAAAGTTCTACAATGTGGATGGAGGCCCATTTATTTCAAGGTAATGATTTTTGTTTTTAAGGTAATGAGTTAGTATCTTAGAAATGAGCCACGGTTGAACTAACATATTTCTTCATAAGATACTAGAGCCATAATATTCTTTATTATCCTTAATTACCCTATAAGAAAGTCAGATGGTTCCTTGTAAGTGTCATTGTAGGGATCATTTTGGGGCTAACTTCCAATAAAATTAACCTTTTCTAATTGGTATCCTTGATTGTAAATTGCTAAACACCTATAATTATGGAGTCCCCATCGTAAATATCATAACTCATGAAATTAACTAGTTAAATTGACATATTATATTTTTAATTTTCCTATTAATAGCTTCTAACTTGCCTTTAATGTTTCCACCATATTAATATTATGGATAATACCTGAATTTTGTTTTGGTCTTGGATTCCCCTATTAATAGTTATTCATAATTATGTTCTCATTAAGCTCTTATAATTTCTTAGGAATTTTAAATATAATAATTCCACCTAAGGACATATCTATTAGTTGTTGAGTCAAATAGCTCAATCTATTATAGAAAATTTGCATCTGTGGCCCTAGTTAGGAAAGTGTGAGAACCTTTTCAGTAACTCCTTTTATCTTTCCCAAGTGTATTATAGTGTTTCACATTTAATTTTTAGAAGGAGAAAGTTTTATTCCTAAGCCTAGTTGTTCATACTAGTGGGAATTATTTCGCCAAAAATTTTTAACTAGGCCACTTCATACAGTGATGGATACTGGAGGTAATGAGTTTAGCCATGATTTAACCAAGTCTTTTAATAAGAAAGGGAATAATCTCAATCAAATGGCATCTTTTAAAACTTGTTTAGTTTGATTGTTTCACAAATTTATTTTTAAAAACTGCTAATATGTGTGTTAGGGTCCTCATCTGGTAACTCCTCAAATTGCATCAACTGTTAAATCATTTAAGGACATTTTTAGCTTTATTTCAAGTTTTTTTTCCTTAAATCATGATCTAATTATATTAGACTTTGCCTCAATAAGTGGTGGTCTAAATAATCTTATTGTATGATGCCCCTCAATTCCTACAATTATGCTCAATGTTTGTAATTTAATATCTTCAAGTTTTCTTTAGTTCACCTTAAGTTCCAAACTAAGTTCTTTTGACTTCTAGTTCAGGATCTAATAAGATTTTAGGATTAATGTTTTTTAAAACCAAAGAATCTAAACCAGAAATACAACAAGGGAACACATGATAAACAAATAATGTATCTAAAATTAAATAAATAACTAATAAAACTTTTTTAATATTATAGTTACTTGTAATGATGCCAAAAAATTGATTTAATATAAATAAAATGAAACAAAAAAATAACAGTAAGGGAACCACCTATTGTTTTCCTATAATCAGGAATTTATCTTAACTTGGTGGTTACACCTAGTTCTTTGCATTGGTAGGAATTCCTAAGTTACAACCATATTCTCTCTCGAAAAATATGACTACATATCCTTTAGTTGATTTGACCAAATTCTATTTCTAATTAAAATAAACCAAAAATGCATTGGCTTGCTTTGTAAATTCTAATGATAGGATTCACCCTAACCCAAAAAGATCATATAGCCTTGCCTTTTGCAACCTATACGATATTCATTATTCATATTATGATCTATTCATATATATTATCTCTTGATCCCCATATACAAAATCCAAAATTGAATTAACAAATTAGTGAATCTTAATTCAACATAAAAGAATCAAGAATAAATCTTAAGAAAGTTCGGATCTTTCATTAAATCAAAGTATCAATTCAAAAAATCAAGTCCTAGGATCCATCCCACTTAGCTTTATATCTCAATTAATTTATAATTAAAGAAATAAAACCCATAATAAGCATCAAAGATCAAAAGATAAAAGGTATCACTCTTATTATCCTTGAATCCTAAACAAATCTTGATAGATTTCTTTTTCTTTCTCACAAGGTCACTCCAAAACTTGGACTCCATTCTTTTCTACTTTCTCTTCCAAACCATGAAACTCTAAAATTTTCGCCTACAATAGCCTAAACATAGTATACTGTGTTGGGCTCTTATATCTCTTAAGACACCTTTTGACTTCTTTTGAATCATCAAACAATGTCAACATGGGTCTAAATATAAGTTTATGTTTATCTTGTATTAGCTAGCAAACAGTATAAGAAATATAATGTACCCTTATTAAGCATGTTAAGAACATAGGTTCGCATTAGGTTTGTGTTAAGCATAAAAAACTTGTACGATAATATCAACAACAACCTAATGAGAATCTTATTGAGATGCAGAGTTTAAGGAGGTCTAGAATTAATGAACCTTATTTGTTGTTAGTAAAGATGCTATTTTTAATAGACTCACTAAAAAAATTTGAAAAGGCTTTTAAGGAAAAATAAGGTAAAAGTAATCTCTTCTTCTCTTACCCTAAGAATTAGTTTCCATCACTAACATCAATAACTAGTGGCTAGGAAGGGTCAACTTAGAATCAAAGGTACCTCTACCTATTCATCCATATCAAGCATTACAAAATCTACTGGGAAAACAAACTTATCAACTTTAATGGGTATATACTCAATGACAACTCTAGGTTATTTAATGAGTGCATCCTTAATGATCCCCCAATCTTTTCACCTTGGCAAAAGAAGTTCTAATTCTCATCCTTCAAAAGAACATCAATAACATGTAAAAATTTAAATACCACTTCAAATGAAAAGAGCTCAAACTTTTTAGCTTAATGTAAGCTGATGACATACAAATATTATCTGGGAATGATCCCATCTCACTTAGAACCATTATCTCCTCGCTACACAGTTTCTTTAAAAATCTAGGCCTACATATAATCTTTTTAAAAAATAAGATGATATTCTTTGCTAGTGTCTCAAAGGTCCACACATTATCACAATCACAATTCTTATATATACAAATATAGGCTTTACCCTTTACATACCTTGGATTACCTATCTTTATTAAAAAGCAACAAGTTATTGATTCCGAACATCTAACTAGCATTGTCAAGAAAAAGGTCCTGAATCTTTAGACTCATTAGTGCTCCCATTTAATTCTACCTAAAGGAATCATCAAAGAACTAGAAAAACTCATCAAGAGATTTGTGTGGTCTAGAAACTTATATAACTTTATAAGGATAAAGTAAAGTGGAATGAAGTTGCTCCCTTAAAAAAGGAAATAGACTGGGCATAACATCTTTCAATCATAAAAATCATATGTTTTTTACAAAGAAAATTTAGATTTTATGAACCAATAAAGAAGCAATTTGGGTCAGCTGGATGAATACACACTACTTCTCATAGAGCTATTTTTGGAATCTTAAACAGAAAAAGACTCATTTATGGGCCCTTATTAAAATGCTAAGATCAATGAGCTCTATCTACACCTTAATTAAAAATAGATTAGGAATAGGCTCAGCTATTGGTTTTTGTTTAACAATCGGTGCCCTATCAGTTATCTCCACTTGTAGGAAGAATTAACTCCTTGAGAGATATAGACACCAAAGTTGCTGAAATAATATATGGTGGTTTTTGGAGCTATAGAAAAAGAGGTATTTCTCACATTTTAGCTAACCTACTATATTACATGCATGTTCAAAGTATAGAAGATCACACTATATGGAACTTGGAAAACTCTCATTGCTTCTTCTATAAGTCCCGTATGGAACATTTTAGACATCATGCACTAGTACAACCATATCTGGTCCAAGACCTTGTTTCCTAAAGCTACTTTCACTTACTGATTTACTATCAAATGAGGCTTTAGACTAAGGATAGAATCCATGTTGTAAATCCCCTTTATGTATTATATAAAGCTAAAGTAGAGTCAATCCCACACTTATACTTTAAATGCATCTATACTCGAGTAATCTGGAATAGACTACAACAAAACATAAGCATATTGTAAAATGCACAGAATTGGGAACAAATCATTTAATGGGCCTATGAATGGACCAAAAGTTTAGAAAATGATTCAGTGGTGTTCAAAATAACCTTTACATATAGTTTATAAATCATTTAAAAGGAGAGGTATAATTGAGTACACAACAAACTTGAGCTAGATAAACATTGCTTATCTTAAAAGTTGTTTTACTAGATTAGGGAGCCCTAATTTCCAAAAACCACCACAAATTGATCAATAAAATGTAAGGATTTTGTAGTTCTTAAACTAACCTCTATCATTATCATTTTGTTTCCTTGTTAGCATTTTATATTTAAAGTCCCAATATATGATGTCTAATTTTGTGATGAAGTTTAGTTAGCTACAATATTTTGGGATATAAATTTTTAACTTCCAAAAAATAATTTGTTAAGGTATTTATACCAACTTTTCCTTTAATTGAAAGCTATAAGATAAAGGCATTGGAAGTAGTGAGGAATGAGTCTTACACTGGACTTATCCATAAAAGTTTGGTCGAGGATCTAAGCTGAGCCTGCTTACATGATGAAGTAATAAACTTTTGTTTCTTTCTAGAAACCATTGGATAGTGTCTAATTCAGTCAATTCAAGCAGGTAATTAGGCAAGATCTCTAATAATTCCTTAGCTCCATTAGAAGTGTGTGCTAACTAGATCTAGTTATTACTCCTAATCACTGCCTACACCTTAGTTTTAACTGGAATTTTTGATTTTAGGCATTAGAAACCATATTAGTTTGTATAAAGGACCTTATAAGTCCAATGATCAAATAATGGTGAGGTGTCAAACTAATTTTGTGTTTGATGACTGTTTGTCCTTCATTGCTATAATGAAAATTTTGCTTAATGATCTAAATGATGTTAGGGGTTATCTTAGCCTCCCATATACTAGATCACTTTAAATAGTAATAATGTACCCATTTTACCCATAAATTTTCCTTACCTTCGTAGTTGCATAGCCTTTTGATAAGTAAAGGTTTAATTAATAGCTTGGTCTAAGGAATTCCATGTCCACTATATACTTTAGGTAAACATCCCTTATTATAATTTGCCTTGGGAATTAACATTTTGGCACTAATTACAATCCATGTGAAATTCCTTAGTAGCCTAGAAATTGTCTTTATGATCTCTTTTGGCAATGTTAAATATGTTGTCTGGTATGTTTGTAAATTTCCCAAGATTCAAATGAAGCCTGCCCTAATATAAAAGAGTGTTGTTATACCAATTGCTTAGCTTTTTGATGATTGAGTTTATAAGACAAAAACAATCCAATTATAATAGCATGTTTGCGGAGATAAGGAACCCTAAATACTTAAAGAGGAGATACTAGATCTTGATCCTTTAAGAGATGCTTGATAGGTGTGCATTAGTATATGTTTTTCTAGGGATTTGGCATGTGTTTTCTTGCATAATTGTTTATCATCGTTATAGTTTAGGATTCATTTTACATGTTTTCATTAAGTTTGATTTCCATTGTTATTTTGTGCGTTTGATGTTAATTAAAGGTAAGAATTGACTATTTTTATGTAGAAAGGAAGATGGAATAACTTAGAAGTTGAACTCGAGATTAAAGAGGAGAAGAAAAGAGGAGTGCATTTGTGACCAATTCCCATAATCATGGGAATCTTGCCAATTGCCACGAGCATGCGAATCTTAATCTGAGACCATATGCAGGGTTGCATTGGACTATTTAAGCATCATTAAGCCTCCATCTTCAAGAGAGATGACACCCATCTATAGAAACACCATCCTTGTGTGAAGAAAACATGTTTAGAGCTTTGAGGAAAGATTGAAGACAAGGATCATCATCAAGATTGGGCAAAATAACATATCAACACCAAAATACCATATTTTGGCAAGGAAGAGAAGGAGTCTTTCTACTCAATTTTCTATCATTTAGATCTCTTCTAGTCTTTTTTAAAATGGTTTATTTGAATGTTGATGATTTTATGGAGACTATATTAGGCTGATTTAGTTTTAGGGATTGCTTTTAGACCTATTGTGTTGAACTTCTATTTCATTGAATTGAATGAAATGTCTTTGATGATTGTTGTTTTTAATTGTTATCTTATAACAAATCGAGAGAGTGAGTGAGATGATATTCATGTAGGATTGTACGTTGAGATCTGGCAACCTATAAACTAGCAATCATCACATTAATTGATTAGCTAGAAGAGAGATCTTGACTGGTCAATTGATCATCCATATGATAGTTTATAACTAGTTGAATCGGTAGAGTCATTGGGAAGGTTGAGAGATCATCCAATTGATTCCCGTTAATTTGATTAGGGACAAATAGTTACACCTTAGAAGAGGCTAATTAATACATTCAAAAATCTAGAGTGAGACACAATTCAATCAATAAAATAGGAGGGAGACAAAATAGGGAAAAAAGTAATCTCTAGTTTTAAGATTCTTGAATTTTGATTTTTCTGCATTTTGGTATTGTCTATTGCTTTGCATTAGTCTTTTATCTTTAATTTAATTTTCCAAATTATTCACATTTAACAATTTCAATTCTTAAACAAAGTTGTGTCTAAATTAAGCGGTGTCTAGGCATCAATCCCTATGGGAATGATATCCACTTTTTTTAACTACAAGTGATGACTCGTTCACTTGCAGTTTTTAAACGTCAAACAAGTAAATAGGTTTTATGGTCAGCAAGTTTTTAGCAATGTTGCAAGGTATTTATTTTTTAGCATCGTATTTAATTTAGATTACTTTGATTAAAAATTTTTTTATACTTTTCCTTGTGTATTTGTAGGTGTATGAACACAAGGAACATGCAAAGATTGTCATAATTTCGTAACACATCAATGCATCTTAAAATGAGGAATGAGACATTTGAAGAGATAGATGCCGAGAAGAAATAAAAAAGAACAATAATGGAAGAAAATTATTATAGGGATTAAGGAACTTTTGCAAATTACAATAAGGCATAATATGGTTGAGGGAGTATCGATTCTTATTGGAGCACGTACACTGTGGGATGGAAGAACCACCCAGATTTTTATTTGTCCAATAATACAAGTACTCATATAGGAAATTAAGACCTATTAAAATTTCAGCAAGATCAAATTGGAGCGACGGAGAGTAAGTTGTACAAGTTTATGGAGATGTTTGGTTCCAAACTAACAAATATGGAAGAGAACTAAAAGAGGATGTTTTCTAGCCGAGAGGAAAGCTAGAAAAGAATGGAAAAGAAATTCAATCAAGCTTTGGAAAATCATGTTGCTTTTATTCAAAACCTGGAGATTCAAGTAAGATATCTTTTCGATGAATTTCGTAAGAGAAGTGAGGAAGACTCTCTAAGCAATACGAAACTATATCAATGATAGCATCATTAGGCTATCACACTTAGAAATGGGGAAGAACAAGAAGGACTAGTGGAAGACTATATTGAACCTTACCTTATAGAAGACTAAGAAATCAAGAAAGAGGATGAAGAAAAGGATGGAAACCCTCAAATTGTCTGCCAGATCTTAGTAAACCAATCTTGAACATCGAAAAGTCTTGGGTAGTTGTACATACAAAGAACCTTATACTTTGGATTGAGGATGATGAAGAGACAATCAACATGAATGATGTAGTCAAGAATCCGATGGATAGTAGTTCATTCAAGATAATTGATGTGTTCGAATCTTTTGAAGAAAAAATGGACAAAGAACAAATGACAACAGACAACAAATTTGAAGAAGTTATGAAAGTCTCGATTCATGAAGTAGAAGAAGCAGAGGAGATGAAGGTAATTAAGAAAGAAAGAGAGTAACTTATCTTTATACATGACAAACTGTTGGATTCAATGGAAGATTAAGGAAGTTTCGTTATTCCCTATTTTATTGACAGTTTGTTGATGAAAAAGTCTTTAATGAAATTGATTGGTTTTCTTAACTTTATCAATATTATACTCCTATTCATTTTTCAATTTGTAGCTTACTTACAGGCGACAAAACCGATGTTGAATGAAAAAGGTAGAAGCAAGCTACTTATAATTGATCGTGGCTAAATTTCTAAGGAAGAGAATCGAGATACTGACATTAAAAGAAGCGTTGCATGGGAGGAAACCAATGAAACTCTATTTCTTTTTTATTGTTTTTGTTTATTTCTTTGGTTGATTCCTTAGTTATGATCATGTTTTATTAGAGTTGGATTGATGTTTACTTTGATTTTGTTTTAATTTCAACTTATTTTCTTTTCAAATTTCTTATTGATGATATTATTTTGATATGTTTGTAGGTGTTAGGATCATGGAAAATACATATAAGCCTAGAATAAGGTTTGAAATTGTAAGGATCACCAATTCCACATTTTTGGGGAATGTGGTGATTCCCATGGGTGTGGGCAATCTCTTTAAAAAGTTTCTGGAGTGAAAACCCACGACCGTGGGAATTCTCTCCAGAAAGTTTCTGTAGAGTAATCCCACGATCGTGGGAATTGTGGGAATTCTCATCTGAAGGGAAACTTAAAGTTTCCATTCCTTTTTTTCTCTCACCAATTCTTAAAAATTTCACTCTCTCTCTCTAAAACACAACATTCTCTTCCCACTCTCTAAAAATCTTCATTTTTCTCTAGATTCTTGGCATTCTTTTCATCTATTCTCTCTAATTTTCCAATCCTTTCATCTTTTCATGCATTAATAATTCAAAAAAAAAAGGATTTGGGTAAGATTTTGCTCTCTCTTTCTCTAAAATGCAAATTTCACTATTTCTCTCTCATTTTTTGTAGATTGTTTTCTTACAATTGCACCAAGGAAGACGATGGCTCATAAACCAAACAAGTTTCTAGTGAAGGCAAATCTGATTTAGCGGTGACCTATTAAGCCCTATTCCCGATTTACTAGAAAGAAGAAGGTGCTTTGAAATTGTGGAGGTCCAGTTTATGGAACTTTGCAATCCTTAGATGTGTGCTACAGTGAGGAATAGGAGGGTCCAAGATACAGCCACTTCTTGACCTTCAACCTCTCGAGCGGTACCAGAGTAAGAGGAAGAATCAATAGAGGCAGGACCAAGTGTATCAACGAGGTCGACCTATTCCAACAAATCTTTGACCAAATGTCTTCCAACCAACAGCACATGACATCCCAACTCGATGTGCTTAGTGGCCAAATACAGCAAGTCCGCAAAGAGCACTGTAGTTTTAAGAAGAGGTTCCTTAACTTCTACTAGAGGAACAACATTGATGCTCCTTTGCCCACACCGTCACCACATCATCTCTATAAGCCATTTCTTACCCTTTATTTTTTATTTTTGTTATTTCTTTTGTTTGGTTTAATATCATTTATGCATGTTACATCTTTTATTTAGTTTGCTTTCCTTTGTTTGGTTTTATGTCATTTGTCTAGTTTTCATTTGTTTTGTTTGCTTTGATGTCATTTTCACTCATTTGGTGATTGATTTGTCACATTGAGGATAACGTATTCTTTAAGTGTGGGGAGGCGACATCAAATTTCTCAATTGCAATTTTTTACATTATGTTGAATAGGATGCATGTACAGGCATATCATGTGCTTTGCGTTAGCAATGGTGCTTTGTGTCTGCATTGGAACCGCATTTGAATCATTTTAATGAATATTGCCATAAAATTATGTCATGCTAGTTGGAATTAGATTGAATGCATGCTTGAACTCAGATTAGGCTACTTAAGTAGAAAGTTAACCATATTGAGTGATGAAAAGTAGTTTGATATATATGTTTATTCATAATTTTCATTTGAGCAATGAGGTAGTGTAGAGATGCATAATAAGTTTTCATTTGAGCTAATATGAGGATTGAGACATGCTCCATATATAGTCATTCTATTTCTTTGTTGAGTGTTACTTCCTTAGGTTGTTACCTTCAGAACTTGCTTTAAATCAATTTGAGTCTACTTGATGCATGTTAAATAGAGATAATTAAGGCCTTTTTTGTGTTAACCCTTGTTTTAAATGACCAACCTTTGCATTATCCTTTGCTACCCCTATTGAGCATTAACCTTTTGTTTCTTGCAAACACCCAAATGTTTAAAAACTTAAACCCCATTAACCTACCCTTTCACAAGCTTAGTATAGTATTAAGTAATATATTAGTTGGGATCGTGTAAAATTTTTTACTAAGATAATTTTATGTAAACGATCTAGAAGGGGGGGTTGAATAGATCCTTGAACACTATTTTTATAGAGGTTCAGTGCTAAGACCTACGTCCTCTACCTAAGCTCCCACTTAGGATTTTGGCAAACCACTTTACT
>JAOSBO010022939.1:0-12046 GCA_027563915.1 Erythroxylum rotundifolium
GGTAGGAACGTAATTTCTGTTAACATATCTATTACAAAGTCAGATACAATATGAGAGGGTTAGAACTTTCTGCACTACTTGTAGGCTACAGAAGAACTTCTAATGCAAGTTGGCAAGCTAAAAGACATGCATGGCTGTTAGCACTGGTAGCAGTGGCAAAGGGCCCAGCAATTCAGCCCATAGGCCTTTGCTAGTTTACACTCACAGGAATAAGAATTGAGCAGGGGGAGTTTGTTAGTGTTAGAAGTTTGTTAGTGCCAGGGTGGCAGAGTTGTTAGAACAGTTAGGAGAATGTTAGTGTTAAAGGAGGCAGAAATGAGTAGGGGATCGTTCTGGAATTTTAAGAATTGTCGTTAGTGTCGGCCATTTGGCTTGGGCAAGATTAGAACCTTCTTTTGGGTTCCTGTTGTAGTCTTCAATAATATTTCCATATTTCATTTTCAATTACTTGCTAAACTTTTCCCGACATCTAACCCTAACAATTGGGTGTGGTGAGCGTGGATAATTCTCTGTGGGGGGGAGTTAATGACTAATACAAGGATGGACTCTCACCTGGAATTTGTAGAGAGGAGTCTGGGAACAATGGAGCAAAAGATGGATTAGAGGATGAATGGTTTTGGAGTAGAACTTTCCGAGAACAAACAACAAACAACAACTGGAAGAAATCAAAAACTTGTTGTTAACAATGTGCAAGGGAAAAGGATTAGAGGAAGGGAATTCTGTGAAGCAGTCATGCAATCCGGATGGGTCTAGTGGTCGGATGGTGGCATTGGAGGACATCCAGATCGCAACTAAGAAGGTGGAGCTTCCGAACTTCAATGGCACAGATCCCTTGAGCTGGGTAAGAAGAGTTGAACAATACTTCCAGATTTAGCAGACACTGGAAGAGCAGAAGGTTACTCTAACGTTAGTGTGCATGGCCCTGCACTGGATGACTTGGCTCCAAGACAGGAAACCTCTGTTGACATGGGAAGAGGTTCGACAGGAGGTGCTTTCTCGTTTTAGAGGAGCTCTAGCAGTGAATCCTTATAAGGCCATTGCTGCCTACAAACAAGCGGGAAGCGTTGATGAGTATGTGAAGGATTTCGTAGCAAAATCTACCCAGGTGAAGGGTGGCCCGAGGAATCTTTTGCGGGTCAGTTTTTGAATGGGTTAAAGGAGGAGATGCGAGCTAGGATACGTTCTCACGAGACGATTGATTTATACCGCACCATGACCCTTGCTCGCGAGGTGGAACACGAGCTGGAGGTGCTGACGAAGAAGGGGTGCTCTCGTTCGAAGGGAAACGATCAGCAGGGCCTGAACTGAGCTATGGTCTGGGGGGTTGGGCTGGGGTGATTTTAGGATCTAATAGCAGTGGAGGAACTTGGCCCAAGCAATCGGAGCGGGTTTTGCCTGGGCCCAAAGACTAACCCACCAAGTCAGGCAATTCAACCTTATCGGGTGACCCTTCCTTCCAGTTCGACCGCATCATCGTGGGGCAGCAGCAGTGCGAACCAAGGGGGGTCGCGCCCTATACGGTGCTACTCCGAGGAGTTTCAGGATTTGAAGGCTAAGGGTTTGTGTTACAGATGTCAACAACCTATCACCCACTCCACCAGCGCCAAGCGAAATCAATTCGCACGATGGTATTAGCGGATGGGGAGGAGGAGATGCCAGAAGGGGAAATCGTATGTAGTGAATTGACAGCTGAGATTGCAGTTCCTACAGTGGAGGGAGAGGGCAAGTAACTAATGCAGTTATAATTACCATGTTTTGCCCTAGGGGACATGTACAATAGTAACACCATGAAATTAAGGGGAAACGTAGCAGGAACGGAAGTCATCATCATGTTGGACAATGGGGCCAGCCACTGCTTCATGGCTAGGAAGACAGCAGAGCAGTTGGGCTTGGAGGTGACACCAACGAAGGTGTTGGGAGTGTGGCTGGGAGATGGATAGCGGAAGGAGACTGAAGGTGTTTGTAGAAATGTCAAAGTGGGACTTTTCAGTTGATTGCTACCTTTTTCCCTTAGGTGGCATTGATCTCATCCTTGGAGTGTCTTGGTTACAAACTTTTGGGGAGGTGAAGGTTAATTGGGCAGTGATGACAATGCAATACACAGTGGGAGAGAAGTTGGTCTGAATCTGTGGTGACCTGTCATTGAGAAGCTTAGCCATTGCCTTTCAATCACTATGTTGTTTACCAGAAGTTCAATTTGGAGCCATGGTTTGGGAAGTTACACAAGAAGAGCAGAATGATAAGCACGTGCCGGAGGACGAAAGGCGTCGAGTGCAGATGCAATAGGTTCTATCTAAAAGAGCTGCAGTTTTTGGGGAGCCCAAGGAGTTGCCACCGCAAAGAAGAAACGATCACCAGATTGCTCTTCAATTCGAAGTCAAGGTAGTGAATGTTCATCCATATCGATATGGACATGTCCAAAAAGATGAAATAGAGTGGCAAATGGCGGACATTTTAACTTTCAGAGTAATTCAGCTGAGTGTGAGTCCGTTTTCTACTCCAGTCCTCTTGGTGAAGAAGAAAGATGGAAGTTGGAGCTTTTGTGTTGACTACCGGGAGTTGAATAGTGTCACAATTTTGGACAAATATCCAATCCCTGTCATATAGGAATTATTGGATGAACTTCATAGGGCAACCTACTTTTCAAAGGTCGATTTGAGGTCTGGGTACTATCAAATCCGAATGCGGGAAAAGGATATGCCAAAGATCGCGTTCAGAACTCACTTCGGGCACTACGAGTTCAAGGTGATGCCTTTCGGGCTCACTAATGCCCTGACAACATTTCAGGCTGTTATGAACGACTTGTTGCGACCATTATTACGGAGGTATGTCCTAGTCTTTTTCGATGACATACTTATTTACAGTAGCAGATAGGTGGATCATTTGAAGCATGTGGATGTGGTGCTGTGAATTCTAGTTGAAAATGCTTTTGTGGCGCAAATAAAAAAAAGTGTCAATTCGGTCAGGTAGCTATTGAGTATCCGGGGCATATAGTCTCCAAGCAAGGAGTAAAAATAGACCCGACCAAGGTGTCTAGTGTTTTACAGTGGCCTCGACCTACTTAGGTGAAGACAGTATGCGGATTTTTAGGGCTAACTGGTTACTACAGGAGATTCATACAGGAGTATGGGCAGTTGGCTACCCCTTTGACAGCATTGTTGCGCAAGGAGATTGTGGGAAAATCCCAATGGAAACAGGCAAAGCAGCAAGCATTTGAAGCTTTACAGCAGGTTGTGACATCTGCTCCTATATTGGCTATGCCAGATTTCTCTAAAGAGTTTGTGGTGGAGTGCGACGCTTCAGGGAATGGAATTGGGGTAGTGCTGTTGCAACAAGGGCGCCCCGTTGCTTACTACTGTAAGGCCATTGTGGGGAGAAACCTCACAAAATTGGCTTACGAGGAGCTGATGGCTTTGGTTATGTCAATTTGTCATTGGAGGCTGTACTTGGTGGGGAAGAGATTTGTGGTGCGGACTGACCACAAGAGCCTTCGACACCTTCTACAACAGCAAATAACCACTCCAGCTTAGCAAAATTGGGTGGCGAAGTTGCTTGGGTACGACTTTTCAATAAAGTACAAATCTGGAGCTACAAGTAAGGTGGTGGATGCATTGTCTAGACAATTTGACGAGCTGGAAATGGCGGAAATTTCTATTCTAGTAGGGGCACAATGGGGAGAGCTGGAGTTGGAAATTGCACATGACAATTACATTCAATAGTTGGTGCGGAAAGTTCAGCAGAATCCACAAATTCATCCCAAGTATCGATTGACAAATGACAAATTGTATTACAATGGACGTTTGATTTTGCTAGCAGGTTCAGCTTGGATACCACGACTGCTTGAGGAGTTCCATGCTTCTCCGCAAGGGGGACATTTTGGGGCTTATAGAACCTATAGGAGGATCACTGCTTCACTTTACTGGCCTGGGATGATGTGTCGGGTGCAACAATTTGTTGCTGACTGCTTAGTGTGTCAGAAAATTAAGTATGAGACCCTATCTCTTGCAGGATTACTGCAGCCATTATCGGTGCCAGAGTAGATTTGGGAGGACATCTCCCTTGACTTTATCACTGCACTACCCTATTCTAAAGGATTCGATTGCATTCTAGTAGTAGTCGATCAGTTAAGCAAATTTGGGCACCTCTTGGGGCTTCGCCATCCTTTCACTGCGAAGTCAATAGCAGACTTATTTACTCAGGAGATTGTTCGCCTTCTCCATGGGTTTCCTTGGTTGATTGTCAATGACAGGGACCCGTTGTTTATGAGATGCTTCTGACGTGAATTTTATCGGGGAATGGGCACCAAGTTGAAGATGAGTACAGCTTACCACCCGGAGACTGATAACCAAACGGAAGTACATAATTATTGTGTGAAGACATATTTATGTTGCTTCACTTCTGAGCAACCCAAGGAGTGGGGCAAATGGTTGCATTGGGCGGAGTACTCCTACAATACCTGGCTCCAGAGTGCAGCGAAGGCCACTCCCTTTGAGTTGGTCTACGGGAGGGCTCCATCAAACCTGTTGCAATTTTTGCTGGGGGAGTTTAAGGTGGCAGTAGTGGCTGAGGAGCACCAATCCTGAGTAGAAGTCATCCGCCAATTGCAGTATAACTTACAGAAAGTACAACAACGCATGTCTAATCAGGCCAATAAGCATCGCAGGGATTTGTAGTACCAGGAGGGAGATATGGTGTTTTTGAAGATTAGGCCACACCGTCAAGTGTTTGTGACTCAACAGGTTTACAGCAAACTAGGTCCCAGATATTTTGGACCTTTTCGAGTTTTGCAGAAGCTCAATAAACTGGTTTATTGCATTGAACTTCCACCTGGTTCGAAAGTGCACAATGTCTTCCACATTTCACAGCTTAAACGGGTCTCCGAATCATATGTTGTCTCCTAAGAACTTCCTGCAGATTTGGTGATGTAGGAAGACCCGTTTATTCCAGTCCGTGTGTTGGACTCAAAGGAATTGGGAGCCCACGCGGACCCTTGCCATCAGCTGTTGATATAGTGGGAGAACAAACCCGTGGATGAGGCCACTTGGGTCTCTTGCGTGGATTTTCGCAGGCAGTTTCCAGAGAACAACTTTGTGGACAGGGTTTGTTTTAAGAAGGGGGTACTGATAGCACTGATAGCAGTGGCAGAGGGCCCAACAATTCAGCCCATAGGCCTTTGCTAGTTTACACTTGCAGGAGTAAGAATTGTGCAGCGGGAGTTTGTTTGTGTTAGAAGTTTGTTAGTGCCAAGGTGTCAGAGTTGTCAGAACAATCAGGAGAATGTTAGTATTAAAGGAGGCAGAAATGAGTCGGGGATGATTCTGGAATTTTAAGAATTGTCGTTTGTGTCGGGCATTTGGCTTGGGCAGGATTACAACCTTCTTTGGGGTTCTTCCTGTAGTCTTCAATAATATTTCCATATTTCATTTTAAATTACTTGCTAAACTTTTCCCGACACTTAACTCTAACATAGCTGCCGAGGTGATCAAGTACACTTTACTTTCAATCTGTTACACACGTGTATACATTCAATTAGATGATCCATTATCTGAACCTTTGACCTTATTTGCAGGACTTCCGCATTAAGTGTATTACCTATGCTCTGCTAAATGGCTCATTGAAACATTGAAATAGAGTTGACATACTGAAATCTCTAATCTCATGTTGGTTCCTCGTGTACGAATATCTTAAGATATCGTATAGAATGGCATTGAAACTCCTCAATCATTGTAGAGACAAAGAGAAGAAAAAAATTCTCAACAACAAGATATTAGAAGCAACTCTTTTAAGTATTGTTTAGTTGTCTAGTGTTTGGTAAACTAGTATGCTCTTTCCCTTGTTTTTCCTCAAAATTTCTGGTTAAAAAATCCATTAATGGCCTTTTGGACAGTACAAGCGGTGGAGCCTATACACTATAACAGGGATTATCAAAATTTAGAGACCTTGTTCGTTCTGCTAAGGATAATTGGACAACTCACGCAGAAGCTTCAGTCCAACTTCCTTGATGCAACTGGTGCAGTGGAAAGTGGAAAAGACGGCTTGACAAACAGCCTTCCAAAGTGGTAGAAACTTGGATAAACATTAAGATGAGGCTCTCTTTACATTCACTACTACTCTTCCCCCAAATCTTTATCGATCTTTCTTTCAATTGTATCAATGCAGTGTGGAAGCGGCAAGAAGAGGTGCCACGCATTGTAGGAATGCTCAAGAATCATTTCTAGGCTTACAAAATAAAAATATGGATTCTGTTGACTCCATTGTCAAGTAAGAAATTCTCCATTCATAATCTCGTCCTCTAAGTTCGTCTAGAGTGTAAAATGCAAAACTCAATCTCCAAATTTCACAATTAATCGTCGGGACTGCATGTTTCATTTCCTTGGTCTGCTTCATCAGAGAGGCGATAGAGGCCAATCACATGATCCAGAAGAAGTTTCACTCTTCTTCGTCATTGGCTCTTGAAGAAATCTCATCAGGTACTGTTTTGCATTTTCCCGAGTTACTCGGATGTGATTCTTGTAGATATGACAGAAACTAAACCATGGTGCTGAAGAGAGTGTCAACGTGCTTGTCACTCCTTCCTTTGAGAATATGATAAAACTGAGAACTGATCACTGTCACGCAATCCGTAAGATTAAGATCAGAAATCTGTTTTACGAATATCAGGTAAGATCAGAAATCTGTTTCGCTACAGCTAAAAGTTGTGATCTTATTTCTATGTATAAGCATTACAATATCAGGTGCTGTGCCTTATGGTTCGACATTTAAAGACAGTACACAGACAGCAAAATTTACTGCAGGAGTCGAAGACTTCTAACAGCTTTGAGTGATCAAAGATACATCAAGACGTACCAAAAATGAAGCAATAGCCAATAAGATACAGGACATGTTAAGGGCACCTGTTAATAATCAGTCACAGCCTAGTGTTAGTAATCACTCACAGCCCATAGTTCAGCCTAAGCCCATCCAAACCTACATTTGTAGGGGCAAGACAATGTAGGGGCAAGACGGGGAAAGGAACCATTGTTGCCACATAGGCAGGTTGTTAGGCAAACTATTGAGAGTTAGTTATAGAAAGAGACTGTATAGGGTACAGCAGAAGGAATGTAGCCTGAACATAGGAAAGAGGGAGGATTCATTCATCGTCTTAGACATATTGTACTGGCCTGGAGAATATTTTCCCAGGAGGAACTATTGCTGTAATTCTATCTAATACCTAAATAATACAATCTCTAAAGTTCTACCTATCAATTGGTGCTTTCATTGAGAGACCAAGTGGGTAGAGATTGTATGCACATTCGAATGGAGGCTAGAGTATACGCAGTAGAGGCGTCTCGCCGGAGGCAGGAATCATCCCTCTCAGCTCAAGAGGGAATAGTTAAATCTCATGACACCACTTTGAAGGATCTTCGATCGCAGCTGGGCTCCTTGATGGCTAGTGTGGAGATGTTAGCCAAATCTCAGAATCTGCTAGAATCGGAGTTAAGGGATGGGTTTCAATCCTTGTTGGCCAAGAAGGTGTGTGGCAAGGGAGAAGACCCACCGGCATCCCACCATGTGTCCTCCTCTGCTGGGGGCGATATACCCGTGCTTCACTCCTCGGTTTCCACCGGCAATGACAGACTCGCAGGTGGTACGCAAGGGGTTGGGCACCGCCAACAAGGAGATCACGTGTCTTCGGTGGCTATAGAACGTGCATGAGAAGAATATAGCAACGTCGCACGTAAGGTCGACCTCCCAGCTTTCCACGAGGATGACCTATTCGCCTAGGTCACGAGGGCTGAGTCATATTTTATGATCCATGAAATCCCGTCTGAGCTTTGTTTACCCATGGTTCAGACTTGCATGGAGGGGTCGACACTCTACTGGTTCATGACTCTACTTGAGTTGGACCCATGTATGACGTGGGAGAGTTTCAAACGCTCATTGTTCGATCATTATGGAGGTAAGGATGAAGGAGGCCCGATCGAACAGTTAAAATCAGTATGCCAACATGGTTCAATAGCGGATACATTGACGAGTTCGAAAGAGTAGTGTTGCAGATAGGCCATTTTCCAGAAGATTGGTATATGAGCTGTTTTTTGGGGGGGTCTACGTGAGGAAATAAGAAATAGGGTTAAAACCCACGACCCTCCTACTCGGGCAAGGCTCATCTCCATCGCAAGGAAGGTTGAGAAGGAATTGGTTGGGGAAGGAGTAATACATCCAAGGGAATGGAAAAACAAATCTGGAAATTTCTTTCCAAGCTACGGTTCTAGAATGGGAGCCTTCAATACTCAACTTCTGAATCAGCCGAGTAATGCGGTTAGAAATACCATAAGTGAGGCAAAGGATCTACACAACAAGAACTATAGTAATGTGACTGAAAATCAACGACCCGGAGGTTCGAAATGGAAGGGAACAAGAAATTTTTCTTACAAACAGCTTATGGAAAGGAGGGCCAAGGGGCTATGTTTTAAATGTGGACAAACTTTTGGTCCACTTCATAGATGCCCAGATAAGGAGTATAAGTTAATTGTGTTGGAGGGTGAGAAAATTGACGTTGAATTGAATAATCCTGCAACAACAGAGTTTGAAGGGCAACAGGAAGATTGGGAGTTGGTGTGTAATTTGGTGCAGTTCAGTGAGTTAAAGAGGGATAAATCTTCACCAACAAAATCTATGGTTTTAATTGGTAAGCTTAGGGAAATGCCTATTGTCATTTTGGTTGACAGCAGAGCTAGCCATAATTTTGTGTCCAACCGGTTGGTCGAGGCTATGGGTATTGCTATTACATCGACTTGGACATTCGGAGTTAGATTGGGTGATAGACATCAGTCTTTTTCTCAAGGAATTTGTAATGAGATTAAATTGGAGTTGAATGGGGAAGAGTTCAGTATCAATGCTTATGTTTTTGATACTGGAGGGCCCGATTTGATCCTAGGGGTTGCTTGGCTGGAACCATTAGGAGTGGTGAAGGTCGATTGGAAGAAAATGTACATGTCTTTTGATCAAAGGGGGGTGGAGTTCAGCTTGCAGGGGATTAACATGCAGGCTTCATCCCCTCATGCTTTACAATGGATTTTAAAACACTAGAAAATAGAAGTGGAAGGGCTGTTATGGTCGATGAGAATTGGAGAGTCTTTATCCAAAGAGATGGGAACCTTGGAAGTCGATCAGCTAAAGGAGTTGCGGACTGTCTTGTTCAAGTTTGGATCAGTTTTTCAGGAACCTAAGGGTCTCCCACCTAGGAGGGCTCATGATCATGCTATTAACTTAAAGGAGGGGGCGGTACCTATGAATATTTGTCCATATAGACATGCACACCACCATAAGGATGAAATTGAGAGGCAGATGCAAAATTTACTGGAAACGGGAGTTATCAGGCATAGTATAAGCCCATTTTCAAGCCCAGTTATTCTTGTCAAAAAGAAAGACGGCTCTTGGCGAATGTGCGTCGACTATCGAGCTTTAAATAAGCTCACAATACCCTACAAATTCCCAATTCCAATAGTAGATGAGTTGATGGAGGAATTACATGGGGCTAAATGCTTTTCCAAGGTTGACTTACGGTCGGGTTTTCATCAAATCAGAGTCCGGGAGGAGGACAGTTGGGTTCCGAACTCATGAGGGGCATTATGAGTACCTAGTGATGCCCTTCGGTCTCATGAATGCATCGGCTACTTTTCAGTCCACCATGAATTCGATCTTTAAACCTTTGTTACGGAAGTTCGTCTTAGTTTTCTTTGACGATATTTTGGTTTATAGTTCTAGTTGGGGTCAACACTTGGAGCATTTGGCTTGTGTGCTGCAATTATTACTTGATAATCAGCTGCTGGCAAATCAGAAAAAGTGTATCTTCGGTCAGAAATCTGTGGAGTATTTAGGCCATGTTATTTCTAGTGAAGGGGTAGCAATGGACCCCTCAAAAATCCGAAGTATCTTAAGAGTGGCCTATTCCTAAGGATGTGAAGGGAGTACGGGGATTCCTTGGACTTACCGGGTACTACTGGAAATTTGTCAAGGATTATGGTAAAATTGCCAATCGCTCACTGAACTCACCAAAAAGGATGGTTTTAGCTGGAGTAGGGAGGCCCAAGTAGCTTCCTCAAGACTTATAAAAGGTTAGCTTCCGGACTGTTTTGGTTGGGCATGAAATCATCAATTCAGAAGTATGTGAGGGAATGCATCATTTGTCAAAAGAATAAATATTTGGCCATGTCCCCTGCTAGACTTTTGCAACCTCTGCCTATTCCTCAGCTAATTTGGGACGAAATCCCCATGGATTTTATTACTGGACTCCCTAAATCTTGTGGCTTCGAAGTCATATTAGTGGTAGTGGATCGCATATCCAAATATGCCCATTTCTTACTCCTGAAGCATCCATTCAATGCTAAAACAGTGGTTGAAGTATTCATCCGTGAGATAGTTCAGTTACATGGCATTCCTAGTTCTATCTTAAGTGATAGAGATCTGCTCTTCACTAGTAACTTCTGGAAGGAGCTGTTTAAACTACAAGGAACAACGTTAAAAATGAGTTCTTCCTACCATCTGCAAACGGATGGACAAACGGAAGTGCTGAATCGGTGTTTGGAAACCTATCTTCGCTGCTTTACCTCTGAACAATTGAAGAATTGATCTTATTGGCTAAACTAGGCTGAATACTAGTATAACACTAGTTTCCATGTTTCATCCGGGAAAACTCCCTTTGAAGTTGTTTATGGCCGCCTACCACCTACCTTACTTCAGTTTTCCAAAGGGAAAACTCAGGTGGAATCCGTGGAGTTAGCCTTGATTGATAGAGATGAAGCTTTGAGACAGCTGAAACACAACCTATGTCGAGCACAGGTTTTGATTAAGAAAGCTGCGGACAACCATAGGAGGGAGGTACATTTTCAAGAGGAGATTTGGTTTTTGTGAAACTCAGACCGCATAGACAATCTTCTGTTGCCCGATGGATCTGTCCTAAGCTTTCAGCCTGTTATTACAGACCTTTTAAGATCATTGGCAAGGTGGGGCAGGTTGCCTATAAACTGCAACTCCCAACTTCGTCCAAAGTCCGTCCAGTTTTTCATGTTTCCTAACTAAAGAAGGCCGTTGGTGACCATTCTATCAAGCACACACTACCTCATGGGTTAGAAATGGATCATGAAGATTTGGCTAAACCAGAAGCAATTCTGGCTTCACGAATGTCTCAGTCTAAGGGTGGCAACATTCTTCAATGGCTTGTTTGGTGGAGAGCCAAACCAGCTGAAGAAGCCACTTGGGAGGATGCAGATTTCATCAAGGGACAGTTTCCTTCTATCCACCTTGAGGACCAGGTGCCTGTTGAGGAGGAGGGAAGTGTTAGTAATCAGTCACAGCCCATAGTTCAGCCTAAGCCCATCCAAACCTACATTCGTAGCGGCAAGATGGGGAAAGGAACCATTTTTGCCACATAGGCAGGTTATTAGGCAAACTATTGAGAGTTAGTTATAGAAAGAGATTGTATAGGGTACAGCAGAAGGAATATAGCTCGAACATAGGAGAGAGGGAGGATTCATTCATCGTCTTAGACATATTGTACTGGCCTGGAGAATATTTTCCCAGGAGGAACTACTGCTGTAATTCTATCTAATACGTAAATAATACAATCTCTAAAGTTCTACCTATCAGCACCCAAATCCATTCCCTCCTTGAGTTGAGCCCTGGAGAGCCAAGGAACTAACAGAGCCCTGGAGAGCCAAGGAACTAACAGATTCACAAGAACCAGTGGTATTTGTGCAGAAACCTACCTACATGGCTACATTACAGTTTTTGCCTGGCCAATTTGGAGTTCAATCTTCTTGGAAGTGCTGAATATACAACAACTTTGTGGATTTTTCCTCTGACATACAACAACTTTGTCAAGAACAGGTTCATCACTACTTTCATCTAAGAAAAGGGCTTTAATCATTCTACAGTTTTGGTTTGTATGTTCACCAACTTCTATTTGACGAGCACATATTGTCAGATGAAACCAACATTACTTCTCTTTACTACTTCTGGCCTTAACGGTTCGGGACCTAGTTGCACTTTTTCCTGATTTGTGAGT
>JAOSBO010022958.1:0-12045 GCA_027563915.1 Erythroxylum rotundifolium
TTCTCTCCAGGTGTTCTTCTTTCTTTCTTCATTTCTACCACCACGTAATTCCTTTTCCCTACTTTTTAGTAGACCTTTGAACATTCTCAAATTTCTAGTGTAAAGTGCTAGTTCTTCATCATCTTCTTCTTCATCTAACTATTCATCACTTTCATCAAAAAAAGAAACATTAGCTTTTAAAGCAATTAATTTTTGTTACTTACCTCTTCCTCCTCTTGATTTGAGAATGATCTCGTAGTTTATGAGTGATCACACCAACGCATTAAATTCTAATCAGTTGAGGTCTTTGGACTCCATAATGGTTGTGACTTGTGAGTCACATTCTTTTGGCAATGAACGAAGAATCTTTTTCACCTTCTCTTTATATATCATGTGCTTTCCAAGGTTGCCTAATCCATTGATAATTTCTGCAAAATGATCAAGATAGTGGAAATAGACTCACCTTCCTTTTATGACAAACATTTCATAGTCATGGAGAAGCATGTTGATCTTTGTTTCTCAAACTTGGTTGGTTCCTTCGTGAGTGATGCGTAGTCTCTCCCACATTTCTTGAGCATTAGTTCATGAGTTCACTCAATTTCTCTCCTCAACGGTGAGAGCATAATATATCAACTTCATGGCTTTTGTGTTGATGAAGGCTTTCTTCCAATCATTGTCATCATATTCCAACTCCATCTTTACCTCACCATTTTCATTCAAAGGAACGTGTGGACTGAAGATTATGATCTTCCAATACTCCACTCCCTCACATATGATGTGGTACTTCATAGGATTTTTCTAAGAAGAGTAGTTAGTAACATTAAAAAAAAGGAGGGCGATTATTTATGTTACCTTCTTCCGTTATGTTGTTGTGTGTCAAGTTTAGTCCCATCCTTGCATTTTTAGCCTGCTCTGATACCAATTGAAAACAATCTAGAAGGGAGGTTGAATAGATCTTTTAAATTTTTTGCGAAGTGCTACAAAACAGAGAATTAAAACACACAAGACAAACAAAAATAAATCGAAATATAAAAGAGTTGTGAAGAGAGGAAAACACAATATTTATAGATGCTCGGTGCTAAGACCTACGTCCTCTACCTAAGCTCCCACTTAGGATTTTGTGAAAGCTCTTTACTACACACTTTTTAGTTTAGAGTGAACTCTTCCAATCAACTTGACTTCCGGCTCAAGCTACACCTTACAGATGATTTGTTTTCCCGGCACAAATCCCACCTTCCGAGCGATTCTTCTCTAATCACTCAACTCACAATAATAACAATGATAGTAACGGAGTAAAAAAGCTCAGTACAACTGAAGACAATTAGGATATGTTATGTAAGCAATAGGAGAGCAATGAGAGGATAATTTTTCACTATAGAATGTATGATTCTTTTAGAACTTGTGTCATCATTCCTTTGAAGTGAAGACCTCTATTTACAGGCTTCAAGATGTTCCTAGCCGTTATATAATGCTCGTAGCCATTGTAGAATGCTCCTAGCTATTGTACAAAGATTTGCTCCCTTTTGAAATCATTTGACAAATTCAAATTCTGTTCAGCTGTAACTGATTGTCGACTAGTCGATATGTAATAGTTGACTAGTACATCATAGTCAACTTGTCTTCCAAGTAATAGTTGACTAGCACACTATTTTTATATGAATCTTCAGCTCTATACTTCGAATAGTCGACTTATAACATGATAATCGACTTGTCTAGTTCTCCAACTAACAGATCTGATTGATGACAGTCGACTTATAACATGATAGTCAACTTGTCTAGTTCTCCAACTAACAGATCTCATTGGTTCTCCAATCTTTGACTGCTGAGATACATATTTAAAATCCTCATGCAAGATGTTAACATGAATTCCACATTTTTTATTATGATACTCATAAGTCAACTAGTGCAATTTTGATCCTCATAAGTTGAGTAGTGTAATTTTTCAAAATATGTGCTTTTCATCTCTGACTATTGTAATTCTTCATCAGCATGATAGTCAACTTATGCAAGCTTTAGTCGGCTGGTGTTCCACTTTTATTATCTTCCTTTTAATCTAATTAGCATGAAATAATTTCTTAACCATTTATTAAGTTTTATTATTATCAAAATGTAGAAGGATTTAATTAGTCAACCTCCATTGGTCCAACAAATCCATGTAGTGTTCTCTTTATGGGTTCATCCCATATATGTTCTCTAACATATATCTATGTATCTAATTTGATAACTCATATCCATGATCAGCAAAACGTGATCATCAATAAGAACACATACTAGCCTTGATTCATTATTGTTCCACTAATAATAATCGACCAAGGACAATTTAGAATAATATTAAAGTGCTTATGGTTTTACTATCAAGTTACATATTTGATGACATAAGTCTAATACTATTCATGGAATTTAAATCACATTATATTAAAAATACACATGCATATATAAAAGAATACCTCATAATTTATAAATAATAAGTTAGAATGTCAGTATAAAAATCACATATGACCATTGTCCTATGGCACACTACTAGCAGTTAGGACCAACCTATTAATCCAAAAATCTAATTTCCATGGTTTGAACATATTCGTGTAGAGTGAGCTAGGGTTTGCCCAACAACCCAACTCTAAAAGAACTTTGGTTCGTTCCATATCAATAGAAGGCGTAAGTCCTAATATTTTGGTTGAGGGATTTTTTCTTTGGTCTCATCAACACTTGGATGATTTTGTGTACATGTATCACATATATAAATTTAGATTATGGAAAACTTAATTGAATTGAACCTATGTCCATAACTATCCCTAAAATGCATCTAATGCATGTGTCACACAAAAGAGGCTTAATTTAGGTTGTGACTTGACTATGCATATAAAGTTCGTGATTCGATTCAATTTTTGAACCTAATTGGGTACTATTGTTAGTCTTGGCTAATCTAAATTATGAATGTGATTTGATTAGGAACCATAAAATCAAATTATTTTGATGTCCAAATTCAACACTTTAATCTTGTATTTATGCCTTTCTCTAATCACACTGAAAATGTTATGCTCTACTTGGATTAATTCTAAATTAATCCCTAGGGTTTCCAAAATTTATGTACCCAAATATTATCCCTAGGTCATCTCAAATTTACCTAAACAATTTTGGCACATGCCAAAATTATCTTGATGGCCAAAATCGTTAAGATAAATAAGTTAACCTATTAGACACTAAAGGGATTGATTTAATGTTCGGAAAATTTCAGGATCCTTAATATCAAGCACATGCATTAAGCATGTTATTACCATCAAAATAATACATTTCTTATCACATAAGAACCTTATTTAAGTCTCATAACAGAAATATATACATTATAAGTCATTAAGTAAGTCAACTCCATTAACTTTCAAAAGGTTGACCAATGTTGACTTTGACTTTATTTATTAATTAAATCAAATTCAATTGATTCCGAAAAATTTTCAGAGTCTTATACACATTTTAAATGTGTCTAATAAAAATTCTAAAACCTAATTCTTAGGAATTATTTATTAATGAATTGAAATAAGCTGACACATCATATGTGTACAACACTTGTCATATTACTTCTAACACAAGTCATACATTACATCATGCTTGCATAAGATAATCTCTTTAACAACAAGTTTCATATGTCTCATACACGTGACAACATCTCATCTTGCATGTGCATGCATAAAATTTATAGAAAGATTTTTTATAAAAATTAATTTGGATTTTTCATGCATGCATGTTCATTACATTTGCAAAATTTCTAGAACTTCATACATGCATCAAGCTGAAATAAATTTGTAATAAAATAGCAAATGACATTCAATTGCATTTTCCTTTCACAAAAAGATAACATAACACCTTATAAACATTTTTGTGAAAGAAAAATAGAAAAAAATTCTAGAATTATTATGAAAATTTCAAAATTAGCACATGCAGTGAGTTTTCCAAAAAATCCCAGAAATCAACATATTAACAGTCTGGATATAAATTCGAATTAAAATAGAAAATGACATTCAATTGCATTTAAAATCTTGAAAACATTTATGAGAAAGAAAAACAGATAAAAAATTTTCTAAAATTGACACGAATTTTTCAAATCAACATGCTGGTTAGTCATAACCCAATAAACGCTTTGCATATGTTCAATACATCATCTATAACATGTATAAACTTGCTCTTATACCATTGTTGGCTTAGCCATGGTTGAATGCATCACATGCAAGTGGATGCAACAGAATTGTCAAAATTAAACCACATAATCTAACATGGATGCATAGATATGAATAAAAGAACATGAAATATATATTTTTTACCTTGTGTATCTCCTCTTTTCTTGTTTCTTCACCTTATTTGGGTTGTTGTAAACACCAACCTTCTTTGGTCACCCACAAACACGCAAAGAAGGAAGATGAAACAATGTGTAAGGGTTTTAGAACACCAAACTTGATGAATTCAAGTAGATGTTCAAATGGGAGATATATCAAGGTTATCTTGCATGCATGTTGATTTATACAATAATTGCATAAATTGCATGGAGATAACTCAGGAACACTTCTCAGTCTCTTTAGAACTCCCCTTTCTCTATCACTTGAGTTTGTAAGAAGTGGAAGAAGCTCGTGTACATAAGTGAAGAACTCACTTCTATATAGATTCATGCCCTTTGTCACGATTATGGCCACTGAGGCCATGTTCATGGCCTCTTTAAAACAAGCTCACCTTCTACCATGATCGTGGCCCTATGAGTCACACTTATGGCCTGCTTAAATTAGGCCATACACACTTATTTTCTCGATCTTTTATGCATGCGACCCTTAGGTTCCTAGTTATTTTAGGCACTTAAATTGGCTCTTAATTCAAGCAAATCATGAAGGGTTTTATAATGCCAATTTACCAGAATATAAGTGGATTAACACATGAACTCTTAATATTTAATTATCTAACTTATGAATCTTTCCATAGACAATTACCATGCAATCCACCCTTTCACCATACTATACCCCACTTGGTTTGGAGTATGGGCTATATGTCAACTCCCACTAGACTGATTACGTCACATCTAGTACAAGTGATATTAGTTCTTGTGATAGGATCTTATTAATCTATATGTCATTGAAGACTCTCTCAATGACACGTAACTACTTTTGCCAGAGATTCCTGAGTAATGACCCCCAAAATAGGTTGTAGGTATTATCTCCTTCTATTAGGAGTGGTGAATCCTTTATTGGCTACCCAATTCTTTTTGAATACTAATAGTTGTACCCAATCACCACCCTAAAAGTGACCTCATCTTGAGGTAACAAGGAATGATGTCAGAGAATAAGATTAGTATCTAAGATATCCTTGAGTACCTCAAGTCTAAGGATATTTTCATCATTGACATTTGATAGATCATCCATATGATAATCTCATAGCTAGTCATCCGATGTACTTACTACCCTTAATAAGGATCCACATGTTAACTCTAAACATCTCATGTCGACAGTTTATGAGATCCACGACTTGATTAAATCAAGAAGTATAACATGTGCTAGTCTGTTTGGATTAATAATATCATGTCTTATTAATCCTATAACTAAGGATTATTTAGATACTAACATAATTGAACTTGATAAGAATCTCATTATTATGATCTCATCATGATTTCCTTCATGCTATGTTTTGTATCATAGACTTCATTAATTTGATTTAAGATCATCATCAATTTATATATAAAAGAATATCAAATTAATGAAAAATTCCTTTCATTTTATTAATCAAAATAAAGTTTGTAAAAAAGTGCTAAAGGTGATTGCCTTTAGAGAAGTACTTAAACAGGTTTAACCGATAGTTACTCATAAGTTGAGCGTAACGATTGGATGAAAAATATATCCAGCACAATTCCTGAGCTGGTCAACAAGCCCAAGGAAGTTGAGCCATTTTTCCCTAAGGACAACGTTGTGATGTTAGTGGACTTTTTTGGTTTGAAGAAAAAGATCCAAAAGAAGAAGTTCACAAGGCCTAAAAGAGGTGTCAAAAAAGCAAAGAAGACTACCTCTTAGGGAACTTGCTTCCACTATAGCAAAGATGGCCACTAGATGAGAAACTATAAGGCCTATCAAGAGTTCTTCAAGCAGAACAAGGCATATGATGCCCCATCTACTTCAGGTATTTATGTTATTAATATTCATATTGTTTCTAATAACAACACATAGGTATTAGATACCTGTTGTGGCTCACACATTTCTACTGACGTGAAGGGCCTCAGGAATAGTAGATACTAACATAATTACACTTGATAAGAATCTCATTATTATGATCTCATCATGATTTCCTTCATGCTATGTTTTGTATCATAGACTTCATTAATTTGATTTAAGATCAACATCAATTCATATATAAAAGAATATCAAATTAATGAAAATTGCCTTTCACTTTATTAATAAAAATAAAGTTTGTAAAAAAGTGCTAAAGGTGATTGCCTTCAGAGCAGTACTTGAACAGGTTTAACTGATAGTTACTCACAAGTTGTGCGTAACGATTGGATGAAAAATATTTCCAGCACAATTCCTCAGCTGGTCAACATGCCCAAGGATGTTGAGCCATTTATCCCTAAGGACAACGTTGTGATGCTAATGGACTTTTTTGGTTTGAAGAAAAAGAGTCGAAAGAAGAAGTTTGCAGGGCCTAAAGGAGGTGTCAAGAAAGAAGAAAAGACTAACTCGAAGGGAACTTGCTTCCAATGTGGCAAAGATGGCCACTGGACAAGAAACTGCAAGGCCTATCTGGAGTCCTTGAAGTAAAACAAGGCATATGATGCCCCATCTAGTTCAGGTATTTATGTTCTTAATATTCATACTGTTTCTGATAACAACATATGGGTATTAGATACCGGTTGTGACACACATTTTTATTGACATAAAGAGCCTTAGGAATAGTAGATTACTCAATAAGGGAGGGTCAGACCTACAATTGGGCAATGGAGTAAGAATTGCTACATTAGCTGTAGTCATATATGTATTGACGCTCCCTAGTGGACTTATACTAGAATTGGATAATTATTTTTATGTACCTGCTTTGACTGAAAATGTAATGCCTGTTTCTAGTCTTATTAAAGTTGGATTCCATTTAAATTTCAATAACAATGGCTGTTAAATTTATTTAAATATAATGTTATATGCTTTGGGTACATTGTGCAATGATATATACATATTGGATATGTCTAATCCGGTTCTAAATATCAATAATAACAAAAGAATAAAATGAGATAATGTGAAATCATCTTACTTATGGCATTGTCGCCTTGGCCATATAAACGAGAGACGTATGTCTAAACTACACAAATGTGGTAGTTTAGGGTCACTTGATTAAGAGTCATATGGCACATGCAAATCTTGGTTATTAGGCAAGATGACTAAGTTACCTTTTAAGGGAAAGGGTGAACAAACTAGTGGACTTTTAGACCTAATACATGTTGATGTATATGGTCCAATGTCAATATATGCCAAAGGTAGTTTCATATACTTTGTTACCTTTACTAATGACCATTCTCAATATGGGTTTGTGTATCATATAAGATACAAGTTTGAAGCCCTTGAAAGGTTCAAAGAATTAAAAAATGAAGATGAGAAATAACTTGGGAGAAGTATTAAATCACTTCAATCAGATCTAGGACGAGAATACTTAAGCCAAAAATTTTTGGATTATCTCAAGGATAATGGAATATTGTCCCAGTAGGCTCCACCTTACAAACCAAATCACAATGGTGTGATTAAGAGGGGAAACCGAACCTCGTTAGATATAGCGAGGCTTGTGATAGGTTTAGTGAATTTACTAAAATCCTTTTTGGGGTATGCACTCAAAACCATTATTTATATATTAAATATAGTCTCATCCAAGTTAGTTGATGTTACTCCAATGAGATATGGATTCACCAAAAACCCCATATCTATCTATGAAAGTTTGGGATATTCCTACTTATGTGGAGTAGATTTAGTCAAATAAGCTTGAGGCTAAATCTGACAAGTGTCTGTTTGGAGGATATCCTAAGGAAACTGTAGTATATCAGTTCTTCCATGTTTCAAAACACAAGGTGTTTGTTTCAAAACTTGTTATATTTTTAGAGAAAGAGATTCTTCTAAGATAAGACAGTAGGAGCAAAATTGAACTTCTGGAAGTTCAAGAGGCTTAAACAGATGCAGATCAATTGCCTGGACCCAAGAGTATTGTTCATGAAGATGAAACAATAGTTCAACCTTCTGACACATAAGAAGTTTATAAGTCAGGAAGGATACCTCATGTTCTCGAGAGATACGAATTTCTTATGCGTGACTTAATGACATATTGCTCATAAAAGATGATGAGCCTACTATCTATGACGAGGTTTTGAAGAGTTTAGAATCTAACAAATGGCTTTAAGCTATGAAATACGAAATGGATTCCATGTATCAAAACCAAGTATAGACTTTAGTTAACCCACCTGAAGGGATAAAACCCACAAGGTGCAAATGGGTTTTCAAGAAGAAAACTGACATGGATGGTAATGTAGTTACCCATAAATCTAGGCTTATAGTTAAAGGTTATCATTAAAGGCAAGGTGTCAACTAAGCCGAAACATTTAGCCCAATATCTATACTTAAATCTAATAGGATACTCCAATCCATTGCTGCTCATCATGATATAAGATATGAAAAATGGATATGAAGATGACTTTTCTTAATGGAAACCTGATCAAGGATGTGTATATGACACAACCTGATGGTTTCATATCCATGAATGGAGAAAAGGTATTCAAGCTTCAAAAATCCATTAATGGATTGAAGCAAGCATCTAGGAGTTGGAATATTTAATTTGATGAGACAATCAAAGAGCTTAGTTTATCACAAAATCTAGATGATTTGTGTATGTATAAGAATGTTACCGGGAGTGCAATCATGTTCCTTATACTATATGTAGATGACATATTACTAATAGGAAACGATGTCTCAACTTTGCAATTAGTAAAAATTTGGTTAGCTAATAACTTCTCTATGAAAGAACTTGAAGAAGCAACTTATATTTTGGGGATAAGGATCTATAAAGATAGTTCTAAGAGGTTGCTTGGTCTTTCTCAGTCCATATACATAGACAAGATGCTAAATAGGATTTCGTTGGTCATTTTCTTCCTCTTCTTCCAATTTTTCACTTGTTGATTCCTCCCATGCCTACCGAGGTGGCACTGAACTCGAACTCGCTTGACCTATGCTAGTCAATACATGTATCTTCTCATTGATCTCCTGTAGACTCATATTGTTGGAATGAATGATCTCTGCCCAAACTAAGTGATGTTGGTCGAAGAACTTGAGTAGAAGGATCATGAATCTACTTCGTTCCACCCTAAAGTGCTATGCAATGGCAAACACCACGTATCCCATTCCAAGATGATTGCTCCACTTTCACAGAGTTGCAGCAAGGTCATTCACATCATGCGTGGATGTGCATACCGAAATACTATGATCCATGCACCATAGTATGAAAAATTCCTTCGTGGAACACTTATTGGTCTCTGATTTGTCAAAGACAAGCTGACACATAATTTGTGTAGCAGTAAGTGTTCATGGGACCAAATAATGTTGTTATGGGTATTTTTGTCATAAAACTGCTTAATACTAGTAAGTTCATGCTAGTATTGGGGGGTACAGAAATTGTCATATGGGTCGACGATGGAGGATTCAGGGAATCATCACATCTCACACATGATCTCTACTATTAATTCATATACTCCCCCCCACCCCCAATCTAAACCATAATTCTCTCGTGTTCTTGGGGTCAAAGGTCAAGGTCATGAAGAATTCTAAGGTAAGCTCTTTATAAACTAAAAATTGGAATCGAATGAACTGGCTCCACTGAATTCACCCGGCTAGGTTCTCTAATCACTCACGTGACTCTATCATATCTAATGTATCAAAGTCAAAATATCTATGAGCTACAATTTGTCTAGATCAAAAGAATCGAAAATGAGTACCTTACTTCTCGGTGTAGATAAGAAATGGTGCTCTGAAGTTTGCTGCTCGGTTCCTTCTCCCCCATCCCGCGACTTGTTATCATCTATATGACTCTTATCGGGCAGTCTGCTTAATGCATGGCATGATTTTGGTAGTGGATTGGAAAATTTTGAGGATGAAAAATTCTAGAGAGATGTAAAAGCATTTGGATGTTGGAGTTTTAGAGAGATAAAATGAAAATGAAAGTGAAGGTGAAAGTAAAGTAAGAATTGAATATATAGGCGGCAAGAAGGAAGAAAAGGAATAATTTTCTTTTAAAAATCGCGTCCTCCCCTTTTTGTGCATAGTTGCAGGCCACAATTGTGGTATATGGCATACCACCAAGAGGATCCTTAATCGCAGTCCACGATCTAGCGTCTATACCAAAATCCTTCTTTTTCTCTTTTTCCAATTCATTTCTCTTTCACTTCGTAATTCTTTTTCACTTCTCTTTATATGATTGTGCAATCTTCCCCGTGATTCTGAAATCTTATTACTCTTTTTTCTTTTATTCAAAAATACTAAAAATAAACCTAACTATGAAATTCAACTAATCTAACAAAGTTTAATATGAAACTATTTTTTTCCATGGGTTGCCTCCCATGTACCGCTTCTTTTAATGTTAGTAGCTCGATGCTCTTTTATGCTTAGGGTGGTTGGAATGAATTGCCTAATGGTAGCATGGCCACTAAGTACAAAGTCTGAACCTTCACTACCATATTACAATTACCACACATCCTTGTAATTTTCTTTGCCTCACCTTCTCCTTCGCCAACACTTCTTTCGGAAAGCATTTGCAAGATCCTCGATGTCTTCCCATCCTCCTTGAAGTTCAGTTTTGTTATGATCCACTAGAGGTGAAGGAGTTCCGTACTCTCTCACAATCACCTTAAAGGTCAATTTATCCTTCCCTATACACAGAGTTAGTTCACCCCCATCCACGTCAATCATTGAACATGTAGTGGCTAAGAACGGCGGTCTAAAAATCATCGGGTTATCCTCATCTTGACTGATATCCATAATATAGAGGTCATACAAAAGATAAATTTATTGACTTTTACTAGTACATCTTGTATTATTGTTATCGGTCTATGTGAAGTCCTTGATGGACTGAAAAAATAAAGTATGCACGATTTGGATAAAATGATAGATTTCATAACTTTGTAGAAATCAAAATTGCAGTGAAAGCAACATAACCAAATCAAAATGCATAGCTATACATGATACAGTATAAGGATAATAAACATAAGAATAAGGTGGTAGAAACTATATTACATACTCCTTCGCTATAGCTCTAACTCCTTGCTGTGCTATCCTATCCTCGGTAATGTATCCTCTCCTAGAAGATATATCCTCTTCTTGTTATTGTATCCTCTTCTCGATATTATATCCTTGACCAATTCGATCTACCACTTTTTCTTCTTGGACAACTTGGTTAACAAAATCCTTTAGTGGGAAAGGAGAAGAAAACTTGAAGAGATTTTTTCCTTAGAAGAAAGTAAGCCAATTTTTTAGACTTTTCTCATGCAATTTTCGTCTACACCATGCAAGATAGGAGAGAGAGATTAAAAAATGCAAGAAAATCTTCTTACACCTTCTCAATTTCAGTTTTTATCAAAAGAAAGAAGAGATTTGCATCACTTCATTCTTTAATCATTCATAAAGAAGCCAATAAATGAGAGTCTCGTCATTTGTCTTTAAGATGACTATATGAAAAGACAATTAACCTAAATGAGACATATCAATTTTGGTTTTGTGATGAAAGAAGGAAGATGGTCCATTGTAATGCACCTCTTTCTTATTTAATCCAATGAATGCTAATAGGTTACTTGCTATCATTAAATGGTTTAATGGTGGTCTTTTCTGCACATTTAGTCCATTAAAAATGAAATTCTACCTCCATTTATCTTAAATAATTTTGTTTTAATTTAATTAATCTAATTAATCAAATCAAACCAAAGCTTAGCCCATTTCTAAATGTTCAATTTGGTTTCTAATTAACAATTAATTAGTATAAGCCCAACATTCAATCATAGGCTTTAAAATCTCTATTTGTATTTCTTACTTT